>JANAVB010031820.1:228076-316771 GCA_029216955.1 Iris pallida
CCAGACGATCACATATCAAAGGTACTTCTAACAGTGGAGAAAGTATATCTGTCTAGTTATTTACTTTGATTTTCGGTCTTTTCTCACGGTTTTACTGTTTATTTTCAAAACTCATGATTGATGTCTAACCTCTGTTGTATAGTCATTTTCATTTATTGAAATTATATTCAGTGAATTGTGCTCGTTCCATTCCTGACTGGAAACCAACATTTTTCAGGTTAGCCGTGGATTTACTTAGCATGGGAGATACGGGGGTACTTGCAGACAAAGGCCTAGAGACTAGCTAGAAAGTCGAGTTATAGTCATTCAATATTTGTACAAGTTTATATTTTCTGCAAATGTAAAACTTGTGATCATTGTAAATTAAATTAATTTTGTGAATGAGTATTATTTGTAATTTTGATCTTCATGGCCATGACAGCGTTCTACCGCCGACACTGCGGCGTAGGCTGGCTTGGACACGTCTCGTATCCGTTTAAAAAAAACGGGTGCGGGTCGTGACAGTTGTCGTCATATCAACAGAGACAGACGCTCATAAAAATATTTCTAATTCTTTTATTGAGCTCTCGTATGCTATATAACTGACCCGACTGTGATGGGAGAAGGCTTGAATGATGATAAGAACTTACAAATTATTTCAAATAGCAAAGAAACTTATAGAATCTTGTTAAATTCTAAGGAACTATAAATAAAAATCATCATGCATAAAATAACCAAATTAAGCTATAACAAGCACTTTGTCATTTGTAGTCATACTACAGTCGGAACAACCAGGGTTAATTAAAGCTTGACAACAAACCAATTCTCTATTGCTGAAGATTAACTATTAGTACACTTGTCAGAGGCGTAAACCGCACATACGCACCTACGTGATGGAAGGCCCAGTGCAAAAAAACGAGGTACGAGCCTAACCAGAGCAAGGTGCATGTATAGTAAGCACAGTAAAGGTCCTCGACACTGAAACTCCTATGCTACTCTGTTCCACATCAACTTGTTCGCAACAAAAAAAGGAAGCTTCACTGTACAATGTCGCTTGTTCGCATCAAAAGAAAGGCATGCGCCTGGAGGGACACATAATCTTCCAAAATTTCCCAGAGAAAATTTTGCTTTAGAATAATTAGGAATATTACGGACCCAAAAATTCTCTTTAGAACAGTTCCGAGAGAAATACTCCCAAAAGTTCAGAAATTGGAGAAAGTATTACCTATATAACAAAATCAAACATTCATCGAGCATCGTCATATATATAACAACACTAAATCTAATCAACACCTAATGGACAATTGTTACAATCAATTGACGAATCCATAGAAAACAAAACAAAACCCTAACTCTTTAGAAACAAAGAAAACCCTAACCTCTGGCCGATCCGAGTAGCCCCGATTTGATCGCCATCCGATAGTAAGACCTAGGGAGCTCAGAGAGTGGATCGGAGGGTTGATCGAAAAATGAAAAGAGGAGGCGGCCAGCGGCGGCCTCCACGAGAGAGAGGGTAGCTTTCTCCCCGCCATCCTCAGCATCCCTACTTATTTCTTATTGGAGCTCCGCTAATGGCAATTTCTTGGGTTTTATCCGGATCTGGAGAGAGAGAGAGAGAGAAGGAGAAGGGGGAAGAGAAGTCGGGATTTACTGGGAAGTATTGATATCGGCTGATGTGAACCGAGGATCCGGTGGCTTGGGGAAGCTGTAGAGGAGGAGGGACTCCGACTTCGACGACCTTCGACTTTGCCGTGGACATCATAACTCTGGACTCTGATGGATCTAAGGTTAGGATTTGGGGACGACATTGGATGGATTTGGGATTAGGGTTTTGGGATTGAGAAAGGAGGAAGAGAAAGAAGAGGAGAAGGGAGATGGAGAGGATGGAGAGGGAGATTTTTGGTTTGGGCTCTGATTCTCTATCAACAACAACATTGAGGAAGAAATAGAGTGGAGAGGAAAGGATCGGGAAATAAATAGAATGGGATTGAAGGACAACCGTCAACATAAAAATGCAATAATTTTTTTCAAGATATTTACCAAAATGGCTGTTGAAATAATCCTGCCAAGTTTTTTACACATACATTAGTTGACGGTTATCATCAAACCGTCAATAAATAAAATGATGTATCTTGACGGATCATCGAAAACCGTCTACTATTATGCTATAAAATTGCTAAAATAACATAAAATATGTCCTTTCTTGACGTAAGTCCAAATCTGCCAAGATAACCCATTTTGTTGACGGTTTTTTATGACCGTCGAGAAATAAACCGTCAAGAATCGTCATTTTTCTTGTAGTGCATCGTGCCAGATTCGACACGTAGCCGTCAGAAAATCTCAAATTCGAAATCTAATTACATATTATCAATTTATCATCCCTACTCAATATGAATGACGTTGGAGGCTTAACCCAATTACCATTGGCCCTTCGTTTTAGTTGCAACTTATGCGCCTACAAATAATTTTCAAATACTTTTTTGCTTTAGGATTGTCTTTCATTTTCTTTTTGATATCCATCACCATATTTTTGATATTATCCAATACATTCTTTTCGATATGCATGACATCAAGGCTGTGCCTTATGAGATTGTCCTTCCAATAAGGTAACTCCTAAAATATACTCTGCTTCATTCAGTTATGTCTATGTTCGATTCCTTTAAAATGAATGTCTGATCTCGGTTCTTCCATCACAGTCGACAATTCTTCACTCTTCCCAAACTTCGTCTCCTGTCAATCTCAACGGAGAAGGAGATAGTTCCTATTTACCAGCTTTAAAGAAGTCTCTGCTCCTTCTCCACGGATGCGACACATGAAGAAACTGAAACTGAAAATAAAAAAAGCCTTAAATTCCTTGAGTTGTTGACCGGTTTGAACATCTTTGTTACATCTTTGCATAATAACGTGAATTCAAAATAACAAAACTCTCCACCTTGATCACTTTTGAGTCTCTTGAGTTGTTGACCAGTTTGACGTTTATGAGTTCCTTGAACTTCTCGAATGCTTCATCTTTCGACTTGAGAAGATATACAAAGGTGTACTTCGAGAAGTCATCGATGAAAGTAATAAAGTACTTCATCCTAGCCTTTGTGGAGAATTGCTTGAAGTCATAGATATTTGAGTACACTAACTCCAAAAGGTTCGTGCTTCTATTCACCCTTCTGTACGACTTCCTGAATATCTTCATCTGCGGACAGATTTTATATTTTTTCACCTCCTTATCCCCACATTTGGAGATAAGGCCTAGACTAGACATCTTGTGAATTCTTTTGCAATGTACACGTCCTAGTCTATTATGCCATAACTCGATAGGATAACCAAAAGTAGAAACTGTATTAAAATTTTCAAAAGGAATTACAATTTGTAGTTTGATCATCCTTTTGATACAGAATTCCTTTTCGAAGTATGCTCCTTTATAGGACATCATCAACTGACCAACAATGATGTCTATCCTCAAGCCTGTTTTATATATATTAGACTTTCTGAGATCATGTTCTTGACAATTACTGGCACATGTTTTACGTTATCCAGAGTGAGTGACTTCACCGAAGTCAGCTTCAGCTCCACTATCGAAACCCCCAGGACTTCAGCTTGAGACCTTCTCAGAAGTAGGCTCATACTTAGTGAACAACTCCTTCTTAGGGCACATATGTCACGCCCTGCTCCCGTAGGAGCGATCGTCCTCGCTAAGGCGTGATGCCGCACGAGCCTAGATTGCGCTCGTGCAAGGCGATTCCATAACGGCCGATCACATCGGCGGCGACGGGGTCGTCGTACAGAAGTCCCAAGCAGAAACATTGAATACATTGCAGCAGAATTTAAAGAAGAATGCATGAACACAAGTTGTCCTAAAGAATCTCTTTATTGATATTGAATACAAGATTACATTTGTGGGCGCAAGGCCAAATTACAATGTCTCTCGTGCTCACTTTTCTCTCATTTACAAGTCACTCTGCTCTCTCTCATCTCTCGATACAATACTTGAATCCAGCGGAAGCTTCGAAAGGCGATGTCCATACATTATGTCCCATATAAGTCTTCGAATCCATGCGGGCGCACGCTTCGAATCGCCAAGGAACTTCGTGCCTCAACGCATCCAAGCGAGCTCCGTGCCACGAGCTTCTACCTGTGCCTGCACATGAAACACTGTGTGGGTGTCAGTACCACTGTACTGGTGGAGTGAGCTCCTCGCCCACCCATACAAAACCTATACGTTTTATTTACTTTGTGCAACATAAACCCCTTTCTATTCTTGCCTTAGGGTCAATTTTAGGACCGGCGCCTTAGCGCAACTCGTGTATTAGAGCCATCCCGTGCTTGCAATGTCAACGTTAACTCATACTTTGTCTCTAGACTACTCCTCGTGCCAACAACGTTAGCCTATCAAGTCGTGTTCGCCTTACGGCCATAATCAGAGACGCAACTACACGAAGGACTCTATTTCCTTGCCTCTAGACCTTTCTCGTGCTTGCATTGTCGACGCACCGGCTTATACTTGTCTTTTGGGCCAAACTCTGGGACGTAACGACTCGGTCGTGCCATACTCGATTCGTGCTTCAATATTACCGAGGCAGTGCCTCCTCGCTTAGTCTCGCCTACACTTGTGTTGTGACAACGCAGCCGTGCCTCATATTTCGAGGCCGTGCCCAGTAACTCAACGTAACTTCACACACTTGCCCTACGGCCCTTCTCGACTTAACTCGCGATAGCTCAAGCCTAACTTATGCAACTCTATGCCAACAACTTAACACTCGACGCCACATCTCGTGTCGAAGCACGTCGCCCTCGCTGTAGCCAAATCTTAGGCTCCGATATTGTGTCTTTTTAACTCATACATATTCAACTCAATCCAAAGGCACGCACGCGGATTGCCGCCCGTGCCGACACATCTATATGAAAGGTCACTGGCATTGACTAGCCATAGTGGACATAGCCTGGCATTCAGGACCCTTGCACCGCCGGTTGCGATCCTCGATGCAAGTCCCCGACCTACCGGTTGCTTCATACCCAGCTCGGCTATACCCTGTTTCTTCCTAGGCCGAGTCGGTCCTGTGGCCCCGGGTTGCCGCTCGAAGAAACCATCGCCCTTGTCGACAAGTTGTCCATGACCACGCGCCTACGCTAACTTCTAGACTTAACGTAATGCATGGTCTCATCATCATCACTTAGTTCCTTTGCTTTACTCTTTCCTCTTTTCACACTTCTTTTGCAGAGCCCCAAACCAGGGTTGCCTCGGCGACTGAACCACAGTCCCGACATATTTTCTCTCGGCGACTAACCATCGCTTAGACTTAACGTTCTTTGAACTCAGGAAACGACTACTGCATAGCCTTCCAACTTAACTTGAACATAACGTGTTTCCTTAGTATCGACCGACCGTGGCTAACTTTCCACTGAACCAACCGTGGCTTGTGCCTCTAAACCAACTCGTGTTCTAAGCAACGTTGTCGCCCAAGTCATACTTCATATGACGGGCCTTGGGATCGTGGGACTATTTAACTTGACAACCGCAGAATGAGCGGGACAGCACTTAGAATGACTTAGGTCGACCGGCATAACTATGCCTAACTCACTCAAGCCTACAACATAACCCAAGGGACGAGCAAAGGCTATGCCAAGCCTTGCGGGACAGGACCGTGCATGCTTTAACAAGCATTTGTGCGGGCGACGCCTATGACTTATGCTAACTCTCAGCTTTTGCACCGAAGACCAACTTTCCTTCTCCCAAGCCACGGGACGAAGGATCGAGTGTCATTTTCAAAGCACGCCGTGCACCAACTCTAAGCCGACAGTGGAACGTTTTCCATGTTCTAACTCGATTCAAACCGTCGGGATTATTCCCTTAGCTATGTGGATGCGTAGCTTTTATTATCAAGCCTAACTTATGCAAGTTGAAAACACGATGTGACCAGCGGATGCAGCAGCAGATGCAGCAGGGGGCCCAGCAGTTACTGCAGGGTGGGCCTCGGAGTACCCCGGGATTCAGTTTCATCCTGATATCGGGGAGTACATTCGCGGACCCGCGGATCCCCCGACGCCACCAGAGAGGCTGGTGGGCGAGTTCCGACGAGAGCTATGGCCCGCTGGTGAATCGTAAGTAAATTTAAGTTAATTTATTAAATTTGTTTCATTTATTCAAGTTAATAATCCAGTCGTTGCTTCTTTATAGGTTTTTCCCGTGGGATGCTGCCCGGATTCTAGGGCGCATTATCCGGGATAACTACCATGGCCCCTACATCAATTTTTCTGAGGTGCCTCAGGACATGAAGTACGTCTGGCTCGACGAGATGAGGGTATAAATCCGTCGGTGAATTATTAATTATTTTTTAAATCATTAAATTTTTTATTACGTGATATTTGAATTTGTATGTCAGAGGACGTTCTGGTGGCCCCCCATCGCGAGGAGGCGATCCGCAGGACCTACAAAGCCGCCGCCGGGAAGAAGATACGGGATGTGGTGTACGACCTTCGTACGGCGCATACGAGAAAGGACTGGATTCGGGCGGAGTACTATGAGCAGATGTTGGAGAAGATGGATACTCCGCAGTTCAAGCTGAAATCGGAGAAAGCTAAGGCTAATCGACAGGGCGCGGGTCTGCATACGGGGGGATCAAGGCCCCACGCATCGACGCGTGCAGATTTGGTGAGATAGCGCAAATTCAAATTCATTCTATTATTTAATTTCGTACTGTTAATATACGAAGTTAATTAAATTCTACGTATGCAGGTCCGACAGGCGGTAAAGCAGGAGAAAGAGACGGAGACGGTCACCGCTCACGATGTATTCGTGCATACGCACAAGAGGCGAAAGGACGGGAGCGTCGTCGACGCGAGGGCCGAGGAGACTGATGTAAGTACTTACGTTTATGAGATTTATGTTAGAAATATAATTATTGTTAAGTTAATTAGATAAACTTAGGATTCAGACTATAACTTAGGGAAACATAGGATTTATATTATAACTTAGGAAAACTTATAGTACAAACATATTCATTAGATAGGCTGCGTATCGTGAGGCACTTAGTCGGCTTGAGATCGAGCCCCCTTCCGAGAATGTCGGCGAAACGACGCCCACCCAGACGCACTCTTCTATGGCCGCTCGCTACGACGACGTGTTCGTAGAATCCGTCGACGGCGTTAGGAAAGGGCGCGTCTACGGCTTAGGTTCCATGGCGCCCTCGTTGCAGCCGTCCCCGAGATATCCACCGCCTCCGCCTCCCCCAGCGCCCCCCGTTGACGATGTGAGGGCGCAGCTTGCGACTCTGACCTCCGCGGTGTCAGATTTGCGGGCGATAGTGTTGGGGCGCTATCCGTCTGCTTCCGGTCCGTCTGCTCCCGGTCCGTCTACTGCTGCTGCCAGTGCTTCGGATCGACCTGGTCCTTCTTCCCCCGGACGGCTTTCGTTTAACCGCTCTGCGGACGCTCGCATCGTATCGGATAACACCATCTTGACGTTCCTTGACATGTTGTCGCCACAGCAGCTACGCGCGCTTCCAGACCATGTCTTGTCCCAAGTGCCGGCACACACGGTGGAGGAGTACATACGCAAAGCGGATGCGGCGGCACGAGCACGAGACGATCCGACGGACGGGGTTTGATTTTGTTTATGTTGTTGGTTTTGTAGACATTTGGATACATTGTATGATCGGATATTTTTTTTATGTTTGGATAATTTAATGTTGGATATTGGATGTATTGTGTTGGTAATATTTTGTTGGATATTGGATACGTTGGATATTGGTGTCGGATATGGATATTTTGCATATGGATATATGGTGTTCGATATTGGCTACGTTGGATATTCGTGTTGGATATGGATATATGGTGTTGTATATGGATATTTGGCATGTTTGATATTGTGTTGGATGTGTTGTATAAACAGGAAAGAGTCTGTTTGCAGTATTTTTTTTTCAAAAATTAGAATTTAGCGACGGACAGGCGACCCCTCAGCGACGGATAGCCCGTCGCTAACTGGAGAAACTGAGGTTAGCGACGGATTGGCGACGTAAAAACCGTCGCTAACTGGAGAATTTTACATTGAGCGACGGTTTAGCGACGGAATATCCGTCGACCTGGTTCTGTTTGATATCAATAAATTTTGCAGTTAGCGACGGATTGGCGACTAACTTACGGCGGACTGGCGACAAAGTCCCGACCGATTATCCGTCGCTAACTGTAGGAATTAAATTTTTCGACGGATTGGCGACGGAATACCCGTCGCTACCTGGAGAATTTTACCTTGAGCGACGGTTTAGCGACGGAATGTCCGTCGACCTGGTTCTGTTTTGATGTCCATAAATTTTGCAGTTAGCGACGGATTGGGGACTAACTTACGGCGGACTGGCGATAAAGTCCCGACGGAATATCCGTCGCTACCTGGAGAATTTTCAGTTAGCGACGGTTTAGCGACGGAATATCCGTCGACATGGTTCTGTTTGATGTCCATAAATTTTGCAGTTAGCGACGGATGTTTTGTCGCTAATACGACGCTAATCCGTCGTACACCTCGGCGGATTAGCGACGGCATAACGACGACCTGCCGTATGGAAAAATCTCTGATACGCTTTTACCGACAAATTTACGACGGATTAGCGACGGATATTGGGTATCAGAAAATCACTGATACGGTTTTGCCGACTCTTTAGCGACGGAGGTTTCCGTCGCTAACCCTATATCCTGATACATGTTTCGACGAAAGCTAGTCGGTAATCCGTCGCTATATATATTTAAATACGCCGACGGTATTCCGTCGCTAAGTCGTCGCTGAGCGACGGAGTAGCGACGGATATGTTTTAGCGACGAGGTTATTCCCGACGGCTGTTTTACCAAATTATCCGTCGGTAATCCGTCGGTATTTATTTTTGGCGACGGACTACCGACGGATATGGCCGTCGGTAAATCCATGTATTTTGGTAGTGCCTGTCGCACTCTTTTCGACTTCGCGGACTTCTCCTTGTAGGCTTCCTTCTCGAATCTCCTCTTCATTACCACCCAGTCGACGACAGAGATCCAATCCTGAATAGGCTCTCCCCGGCGGTCGCGATCCTTCTGGTCGAGGATCGTGTCCCTAATGAGCTTACTGGCGAAGCTGGAAAATATAGCCTCGACAGCAACGGCGTGGTGGGGAGGGAAGAAGTAAGTCCGCTGAAAAAATTATAGAAGTACGTAAGTTATAACATAACATACTAAATGTTAAAAGGAAATAAACTTTTACGTACCGAAAAGTGCTCAAACCAGAAGGCCTTCTTGTCGGTCGGGACATCCCTCCAGTTGATACAAGGCCCCCCGTAGTTCTGTCGCATGAATGTACCCAACGACCGGTGTACGGAGGAGGGATGATACCTGTAAAATAGAAATTAAAATTTATTAAACAAGTTTATAATAAATTTAATCTAATTAAATGCAATAATTTTACTTACCGCCTGGTCCGAGTACAGGCCTAAATCTCCAACCTCGGATCCCCCTCCGGACGACACGGAGGATTTGTCTCAAATGGGAGCTGTACTATGCCCCTGCCACGTCCCCTGCCCCTGCCCCAACCTTGTCACGACCCGCACCCGCTGTAAGGGCACGCGTGCGTAACAACGCCCAGCCCTCACCATAAAAACGACATAGAACGCTGTAGATTTTCTACTCTAACAACAGTTTATATATATAATATCAAAACCTGTCAAGAATATGGTCAACTCCGAACGGAGGACAAGCAATGATAATATATGAGTTCTCAATCACAACTCTAAAATGATAAAGTAAAGACTGAAAGATAAAGACAACAAGACGATAAAATATAACCTGTCAAGTCCAACACAAAGAATATACAAGTCCTAGTCCAAGTCCAAGTCTCTAATACAATCCAAAATAGTAACAGTCTCAAAAGTAGCTGGAGACAAGGTCCAGTACAAAAGACCTACTCTAACTAAGCAATAGGTAAAGTCTCGTTAGGCGGAGCTAAGCCTTGCTGGACCAAGGTCTCCAAGTCTAAGCCCTCTACGTCATCCGGACCGTAGTAGGTACTGTAATCCCCCTCATCAACATCTGTAATATTTTGTCAACATATCCAGTCAGGATGGAACGAGTACAATCAACTAACAACAGTTCATAAGATATGACAAAAGCTATAAGACTGTAAATAGAGAGTATATACAAGAAATCATGGAATGTACATGTGAGTATCATGGCAAGGTAAGCTGTAAATCTAGAGCTAGAACAAGGCAAGTAAACTGATCATGGCATGTACAAGAATCAAGAATCATCTATCTAGGTATGTGAGTACTAGTTTCAACATGTGGCCGGCTTGGGTCTGTACAAGGTCTACTGGCCTGGTTAATCATACGTGGAGTGTATGATTAACACTCACAAGATCTACAAGAATAACAAGGTAGATAATGACCACACATCTACACTAATACTCCCCGCCCCCGACTGGTAGAGTGGATCCAAGCAAGACACGTTACGACACGGGATTCTACGAGAAGGGAGCAAGTCTCCTCGAGAATCGGTGTCCATATACTGTACAAGAACTACAAGAGGGCTTGCACAAGATATACCAAGATAACGAGGAATAACATCTCATGTCGAGATCCATGAATACCAATCCGTGTGACCAATGTGTCGAGAACAAGCATATGTACACTAATTACATGAATTATAACAATCATCGTAAATTGGAAAAGTGTCAGAGAATGTACTCGCCTGTAATATGATAAAGTATGTCAACGGGATCCAATACAGCATCTCGAGGACCTATAGAGAACAAGACGTATCAATACTATGTTTAGAAAGTAAAGTCAAATCAAATTAAACCTATTAAGTCATTCTAGGTCAAGACAAGTCTAGGTCACCCTTGGTCATGGGAGAGTATTGGAAGTCAACCCATATCAAACTAGGTCGAAAGTTAACTTACAGTTGACTTTTGGTCAACGGGTCAACTCTGGTCAACTCTAGGTCAACCCTAGGTCAATAGTGACTAACAGTTGACTTTTAGTCAACCATTCAAGTCTAATGGAATTTGGGACTAAATTGGATAAAGTGTTGACCCATAGTTGACTTTTAGTCTAAAAAGTCAACCGTGGTCAACCAAGGTCAAGACTAGGTCTAGACGGCTATTTCTAATCATTACCAACCCTTACAACCCATATCCAAGTCTATCTTGGACTCCTAAACCCGTATCTTGGCCGTGGGCCAATATCCTGAATTTACCCTTTACAAGGTAAATTTCTAGCCTAGGTGAGTACCAAGTTAGCCTACCTACGCTTGGTATTTCGACCCGTGCTCCCTAGGGTAGTAGAATACTAGCCTATACATTCATTACCTACCAAGCTTCCTAGGTAGAGTGGACGTCTAGTCCATCTTACGGCCTATTGCCGATATCTTGAATATCTCGCGATACGCAATGGTACGGCGCGATACCGTCGTCCTAAAACCCCGATTTCAACTCGGGAGCCTACCCGCAAAGTCTAATTTATATAATCTAGGTCTCCCCCAAGTTTCAACTCCTTCCGACACTCGGAGCTCCGTTTCACCCTTTCACCCAAAATCCGATTCATTCTCAACTCCTATTCTTCTCCTTCTCTTTCTAATTTCTATTCTTCTAATTCTCTTCTCCTAATTCTTCCTATTCTTCTTCTTCTAATCTCTCTTCTTGTTATCTCCTTATCTTCCTCTAATTCTCTTATTCTTCTTACTTTCCTCCTTCTAATTCTACTCTTCTTCTTAATCTTCTTCTTAAACTTCTTAGTCTTCTTCTTATTCCTACTCTTCTTCTTAATCTTCTTAATCTTTTTCTTCTTAATTTTCTTCTTCTTAACCTTCTTAATCTTCTTCTTCTTAACCTTCTTCCCTCTAAGCTACTGCGGCTCCTGCTAGGCTATTGCTGCTGCTGCTGCCCTGCTAAGCTGCTGCTGCTGCTGGCCTTAGCTGCTGCTGCAGCTGCTCCATACTACTGCTGCTGCTCCTGCAGTAGAAGCTGCTACTGCTGCTGCTGTTGCATCTTATTCTTCTTCTCCTTCTACTTCCTACTTCCCCCTCTATCTATATATATATATATATATATATATATATATATATATATATATATATATATATATATATATATAAACACACACACATCTATATGTAAATATACATACACACACACATTTATCTATATATATATATATACACACACACATTTAAATATATATATATAAACACTTACACACACTCACACAAACACACACACACACACACACACACACACACACACACACACACACTCACACTCTCACTACCACTCTCACACAAACACACACACACTCAAACACCACCACCACCACTCTCATGACAAACACAACACTCTCACATAAACACCACCACCACTCTCACACACACAAATACATATATATAAATACGTACCTATATATATATATATATATATATATATATATATATATATATATATATATATATATATATATATATATATATATATATATATACATCTATTCTATTCTAATTAAGAAAACCCCAATTAATCTCTAACCTAGATTTTAGGGAAAACCTACAAAGCTATGGGCAAATGGTGGAGAATGAGCTCCTCTTCATTTATTGTGAAGAAATAAATGAAATAGAGAATTAAATGAGGGATTTAATGCATACCTAGAATTTGTTTTCCTTGGAGAAGAAGAGCTTGGAAAGAAAAGAAGTGAAATGGAGAGAGAGAGAGAGAGGTTACTTTGTGAAGAAGCAAAGGTGAGGGGGGCTCTACTTGGCCGGCCATGGGGGGTTATTGGCTTTGGGTGGTGATCCAATAAGCCTCCAAACTCAATAGACTTGGTTTGGTTTGAAATGAATTCGGTTTGGTTCGGTTTGTTTCGGTTTAACTCTAATTAACTAATTAAGCCTCTAAAATGACTAATTAAGCCATGGAATTAGGTTTTATGGTTTCTAGCCTAGTTAGGATGGTATGTGGGCCAAGCCCAGCTAGTATGTGGGTCCCACTAGTGTCCAGGCTACCCGGGTCTCCAACTTAAGTCCAAATTAGTTAAATCCAAACCAAATCAAACAAATCCCTAAAAATCATATAAAATCAAATAAAATTTCTAAAAATTATAAAACTTGGAAAATGATGAAAATACCCCTAATTCGAAAACTGGGGGTGACAAATCTATCCTCCTTAAAAAAATTTCGTCCTCGAAATTGAATGAGAACTAACACAGCAATCATGAATTGAACAAGGAAGAAAAAGAAAGAATTTTACCTCAAGGCTCGAAGAGATATGGAAATCGCTCCCGCATGTCGTCCTCTCTCTTCCAGGTAGGCTCTCCTGGTGAGTGGTGTCTCCATGAAACGTGAACCAAGGAAATGACCTGGTTCCGGAGCACCTTCTCTCTTCGGTCCAAGATCTCAACTGGCTTCTCTGGATAGCTGAGTGTCGGTCCCACTTCGATCTCGGAGTGGTCTAAGACGTGACTGGGATCTGCCATATACCGTCTCAGCTACGACACCTAGAACACGCTGTGCACTCCCTCTAGTGCGGGCGGTAACTCCAGTCGGTAAGCCACTGCACCGACCCTGCCCAAGATACGGAATGGTCCGATGTATCGTGGACTAAGCTTCCCGCCGCCACCAAAACGAATCGTGCCACGCGTCAGAGAAATTCGCAAGAACACAAGATCATCAACCTAGAACAAAAATACAAGACTTAAAGCTTGATCTAAAACAATCACAATCAGACTCAAATACTAGAAAAATTTAAACTATACCTCAAACTCCAATGGCCTCCGGTGGCTATCGGCCCAATGTCGCTGCCTATCATGTGCCACCCGAAGTCGATCTCTGATAACCCTGACCTTCTCTGTAGCATCCACTACCATCTTAGGGCCAAACAAAACCCTCTCGCCGACATCATCCCAAGACAAGAGAGTACGGCACCTCCGTCCATATAGAGCCTCGAAAGGTGACATCTCTATACTGGCTTGGTAGCTGTTGTTGTAAGCAAACTCTACCAAGTGAAGGTGGTCCTCCCAAGATCCCCCGAAGTCCAAGACACAGGTACGCAGCATATCCTCGAGGGTCTGAATCGTCCTCTCCGACTGCCCGTCTGTCTGGGGGTGGTATACGGTACTGAACTTGAGCGATGTGCCCAAGCTAAGTTGCAAACTCCTCCAGAAGTAGGAAGTGAATCGGCTGTCCCGATCCGAGACTATACTCACTGGAACCCCGTGCAATCGGACTATCTGCCGCACGTACATCTCGGCCAACCTCTCCGTCGACAAACCCACCTTAAAAGGCAAAAAGTGGGCCGATTTGGTCAATCGATTAACAATGACCCAAATCGCATCATTCCCTCCTGGAGAGCGCGGAAGCCCAGATACAAAGTCCATAGTCATATGCTTCCACTTCCACTCAGGAATGGGTAGTGGCTGGAGCAATCCACCGGGTCTCTGTCTTCCGGCCTTCACCTGCTGACACACCAAGCATCTAGAAATGAACTGAGCCACCTCACGTTTCATGCCATACCACCAAACATGCTGTCTCAAGTCTCTATACATCTTGTTGGCTACTGGATGCATAGAGTACTGAGAACGATGCGCCTCCTGAAGAACCTCCTCCCGAAGTCCTCCGTTCGGCACGTACAATCTGGTACCATACCTCAACGACCCATCCCCCGCTATAGAGAACTCATCCAACAGTCCTGTCCGGACCTGCTCCCTGATGACTCTCAGAGCCTCATCCTCAAACTGAGCTGCCCTGACTCTGTCCATCAGCTCCGACTGCACCTGGAGACCCCACATCTGCGCCTCAAACCCAGGAACTATCACCTCTATGCCCAAACTCTCCAGATCTGCCAAAAGGTGACGATCCATCATCAAACACATGGCTACGGGATACCTGCTCAAAGCATCCGTGACCACGTTGGCCTTCCCCGGATGGTACTGTAAGAATATATCAAAATCCTTCATCAGCTCTAACCATCTCCTCTACCTCATATTTAGCTCCTTCTGGGTAAACACGTACTTCAAGCTCTTGTGATCAGTATAGATCTCAACTCGCTCTCCATACAGAAAGTGTTTCCACAGCTTCAAGGCAAAGATGACCGCTGCTAGCTCCAGATCGTGGGTAGGGTAGCTCCTCTCATGAGGACGTAACTGACTAGATGCATAGGCAATCACCTTCCCGTACTGCTGAAGTACACAACCTAAACCCTGTCCTGAAGCATCACTGTAGATCGTATAATCACCAGATCCAGATGGCAGCGTCAAGATAGGAGCTGTAGTCAACCTCGCCTTCAGCTCCTCGAAGGCGGCCTGGTACTCCTCGGACCAAACAAACTCCTCGTCCTTCCTGGTAAGGCGGGTCATCGGCTGGGCAATCCTGGAAAAGTCCTGTACGAACCTCCGGTAATAACCTGCCAGACCTAGAAAACTCCGAACCTCTGCTACTGAGCTCGGCGTAGACCAGGACTCTACTGCAGAAATCTTCTTCGGATCCACTGAAATTCCCTCGCCAGAGACTGTTGGCACATTTTATTTTGAGTAATTAACAGCATCTTCATAGTTTAGTCTTCTGTTCTTCAGATTCAAACTTTCTCAGAAGATCTACTACATGGAGTTTCTTCTGTTCAAGAGCCTTCTCCTTCTTCCTTGAAGACTGTAGCAGTTACCGACGTTCCCTGCATAAGACGGCGTCTTCCTGCTTAGAGTCCTCGAGTCTGTACTGGTCTAGGTATATCTGTAAACACCTAAGGACGGATGACAGTAAAAAAAACAAGTCAAAAATCAAATAGCTACAGAGCGGCATACCGGCGGTATGCTCCGGCATACCGACGGTATACCATTTTTAGAATACAGAAAGTTGTTGTGACAAATTGTCGGCATACCGGCGGCATGCTCCGGCATACCGGCGGTATACTGCTTTTCTTGTCCAGAAAGTTGCTGTGACAAATTGTCGGCATACCGACGGCATGCTCCGACATACCGACGGTATACCGTTTTTAGCAACCCAAAAGTTGCTGTGACAAATTGTCGGCATACCGACGGCATGCTCCGGCATACCGGCGGTATACCGTTTTTAGCAACTCAATACTTGCTGTGACAAATTGTCGGCATACCGGCGGCATGCTCCGGCATACCGATGGTATACCGAGTTTCAAATATTTGGTTTTCGAATTGCTCTGACTAGCATTAATGGTCGCATTTAATGCTCTCAAACGGTCATTAATATGACCGTTACCTTTTTGTCGGTATACCGACGGTATGTCGCTGTATACCGACGGCATGCCGGTCTGTCTGTATTCAGAGAATTAAATGCCACCAACTCTTGGTTCTCTTATAAAAGAAAGCTCTCTCTCTCTCTCTCTTGAGCTTTCTCACCAACTCTTCCATAAATTTTCCAACAACCAAGAGCTCCACCATTAATACTCTTCCAAGCTTTTCATTGTCATCTTCTCCCAAAATGCTAGAGTATTAAAGAGTTGTACATTTCGATCTTCACATGTTAGAAGATCAACAAGTTCTCATTCTCTTTTGTTTAAAGTTGACGAGCCTTCATAAGAAAACTCGTGTGTAGAAGTTGGCGAGTCTTCGGATCCAAACTCGTGTTGAAGTTGGCGAGTTCTTCGGATCCAAACTCGTGTGTACTATTTGGTTAAATAGTGGATTAAAGCCGGAGAGAGTTCCGGGACTGGACTGCCTCAAAAGAGGATACCAGGATACATCATTGCGTTTGCGTTTGATCTTTCTACTCATTACTTTCAGTTGTCTTTATTGCATCAATTGTTGTAGTTAATTTTTAATTTCCCTATTCACCCCCCCTCTAGGGTTCTACAATTGGTATCAGAGCTTCGTTATCTTGATTTGGATTTACACCCTTGAGTGATCCATAGCCTCTAACCCTAGCATCAACACGTTTCACAATGAGGGATACTCCAAAAATAGGCCTCCCCTATTTGATGGTACCAACTATAACTACTGGAAGATTAGGATGGGCATTTATCTAAAGTCCATAGATTTCGATTTATGGGATTGCGTGATAAATGGCCTTCCTACTCCTTCCAGGGCTATTGAGGATATTGCTTCTGACACCCTTCGGGAGACACTTGCTGAAAACATCAAGAAGCTTGCTTGTCGAGATGCCAAGGCAATGAATGCTCTTTACTGTGCTCTCGACAGTAGTGAATTCAACCGAATCTCTACTTGCAAGACTTCTAATGAGATTTGGAAGTTACTTGAAGTCACACACGAGGGAACTTCACAAGTGAAGGAATCCAAGATCAGTAGACTCACGCAAGAATATGAGTCTTTTAAAATGAAGCATGATGAATCTATTGCTAGCATGTTTACTCGTTTTGGTGACATTATTAACCCTATCTCTTCTCTTGGAAAGGAATATCCCGCTCATGAAAAGATAGGAAAGATTCTTAGAGGATTGACGAAAGCTTGGAGTCCTAAAGCTACCGCAATCATTGAGGGGAACGATCTAACCGTCATGAACCTAGAGACCCTCATGGGTAAGCTAATGACTCACGAGCTTGACATGAAGGATCAAGAGGAATCCTCCATTCAAGAGAAGGAGAAGGAGAAGACCAAAGAAAAGGAGAAGACTCTTGCTCTCAAAGCATCAAGGTCCTACTCCAAGGATAGCTCCGACGACAATGAGTCGGACGACGATGAAGAAATAGCTCTCACAGCTAAGCACTTCCGGAAGTTCCTAAAGTTCAATAAGGCCAACCGCTCCAGACGGGACAATGAAGAAGACCCGGCGTGCTATCAATGCAGAAGACCCGGACACATCAAGAGGGATTATCCGATAATACGAAAAGACTCAAGCAAGTACGAGAAGCCTAGCAAGGGAAGCTCGTCCTCCAGAAAGTTTGCCAACACTAGCATTTGGTGTGAAAGCGATGCGAGCGACTTCGACAACGACAAGGAGTGCAAACACAATGCCAACGTCTGTCTCATGGCAACCGATGAGGTACTTGATGATTTTTTCTTAAACACTCTTACCTATGATGATTTGGAGAAAGCTATTCTTGAGTTACATGAAGAACACAAAGGTGTTCGAAATAAATACAAGAAATCTCTTAAGGAGGTTGAGGCTCTTCAACTTGAAATAGAGAGGCTCTCAAGCATCATTATTGATGTGAAGGGAAAATCTCCTATTTCTGACACGGATGAAATAGAGTCTTTGCGACTCAAGTTTCTAGAATCTCTTGACACCATCAAGAAAAGGGATGATGAGATTCTATCCATGAGAAGTGCTTATGAATTTGCTATGCGCAAATGTCAAGATGCTAATAGAAGAGAATACACTACTTCTATTAAGTATAATGATCTTCTTACATGGAGTAAGAATTTAGCTAATAAGAATACCACTCACATGCATGCTCCTAGACACCCTCACACTCATCAAAATGCTAGGCATAACCCTTACATGAACACTACACAACTCCTTCTCTAACACAAGAAAAGGACCTTTTGTTAAGAAGAACACCTCACATCATGCTTTTTACTATCATCATAACACTCATGGTCGAACTTCTCACACTAGAAACTAACATATGCACAACACTCACACTTCTTCTAAATCTTCTTTGATGTGCAATTATTGTGGTTTGATCGGACATACTTCTAATTTTTGTTATACAAGGAAACAAGTTGACATGAAAGTGCTTAAATGGGTTCCTAGAACTAACAATCAAGGACCCAAACAATCATGGGTACCAAAATGTTCATCTTCAACTTATGTTGTAGGTGACGAATCCTTCTCATGCTAGAAGCAAGTGGATTCTCGATAGCGGTTGTTCACGGCACATGACCGGTGATGCTTCACTTTTTACAACGCTATCGATGAAGAAGGAAGGACACGTCTCCTTCGGTAACAATCTTAAAGGTTATATTATTGGAAATGGTAATATCGGTTCTCCTCTTTATCCTTGTATTAATAATGTATGTCTTGTTACTAATCTCAAGCATAACCTCCTTAGTATTAGCCATCTTACCGATAATGGCTATGATATCAAGTTTGTTAAACTCAAATGCTACATTACCGATAGCTCCAATGGAACTATTGTGTATGAAGGCATTAGAGAAAACAATATTTATGTTCTTTATCTTGTTGAAGGTACTAACAATGACAGGTGCCTAGTCGCAAAGAACGATGAGAGTTGGCTTTGGCACATGAGGCTTGGACACGCCAACATGGATACCATCTCTCGTCTCGCCTCCAAGAAGCTTGTACGAGGACTTCCTAGTATCCCTTTCAAAAAGGATATGGTATGTGAAGAATGCGAGAAAAGTAAGTTGACCAAGTCATCCTTCAAATCCATCAACTCTGTGAGTACCACTAGACCCCTTCAACTTATTCATATGGATCTTTTCGGGCCTAGTAGAGTAGCTAGCCTTGGTGGCAGACTTTATGCTTTTGTTTTAGTTGATGATTTTTCGAGATTTACTTGGGTTATTTTTCTTGCTTGCAAAAGTGATACTTTTCATGAATTTGTTGCTTTTTGTAAACATGTTCAAAATGAGAAAGGCTTTTCTATCAACAAAATTAGGAGTGATCATGGAGGAGAATTTGATAATGTTGATTTCAAAAGATTTTGTGAAAAGAATAGTTTTGGACATGATTTTGCTTGTCCTTGTACTCCTCAAAAAATGGTGTTGTGGAGAGAAAGAATAGAACCCTTGGCGATATGGCCCGGGTTATGTTAAACCAATATAAGCTCCCCCAATATTTTTGGGCGGAAGCCGTTAATACGGCGTGTCATGTTATTAATAGAGTCTTAATTAGACCTATTACTAAGAAGACTCCTTATGAGCTTTGGTTCAACAAAATTCCTTCTATTGAATATTTCAAAGTTTTTTGTTACAATTGTTTTATTTTGAATACCAAGGATAACCTAGGCAAGTTTGAAGAAAACGCCTATGAAGGAATATTCCGTGGATACTCTACTCATAGTAAAGGTTTTCGTATTTTTAACAAAAGAAGTCTTGTTGTCGAAGAGTCAATCAATGTCTCTTTTAATGAACTCAACTCTTCTACATTCTCCTCTTCCGAGGATATTGATGACATCTCGTTTGGGTTGGAGAACTCCTCTATTGAGGATCGTCCTTCTTCATCTAACAATGAAGTTGTGACCCCTTCTAAAGAATCTCCTCCTCTCGAGCCTCCTCCAAAGGATCTCCCAAGAGAATGGAGATTTGTCACCAATCATCCTAAGGAGCTTATCATTGGGGATCCTTCCTCAAGTGTTAGTACAAGATCCGCCACTCGTGATCTTTGTGCCAATGTGGCTTTTATCTCTCAAATAGAGCCTAAAAATGTTAATGATGCTTTTCTTGATAAATTTTGGATGATAGCTATGCAAGAGGAGCTAAATCAATTTGAGCGAAGCAAGGTTTGGGAACTTGTCCCAAAACCTAGCAATCACCCCATTATTGGAACTAAATGGGTGTTTTACAACAAACTTAATGAAGATGGGTTAGTGACTCGTAACAAAGCCCGATTGGTTGCTCAAGGCTATAACCAAGAGGAAGGCATTGACTACGACGAAACCTATGCTCCGGTTGCACGTCTTGAATCCATTCGTATGCTTTGTGCCTTTGCTTGTTTTAATGACTTTAAGCTATTTCAAATGGATGTTAAAAGTGCTTTTCTAAATGGTATTATTAAAGAGGAAGTTTATGTTAAATAACCTCCCGGTTTTGAAGATTTTCAATTTCCTAATCACGTCTTCAAACTCCATAAAGCCCTTTATGGCCTCAAACAAGCTCCACGTGCTTGGTATGAGCGTCTTAGCTCTTTTCTTGTTTCTCACAATTTTTCAAAGGGAAAAGTTGACACCACACTTTTTATTAAATCCCTTGATGGGACTCTCTTATTGGTTCAAATTTATGTTGATGATATTATTTTTGGTTCTACTAACAACACACTTTATGTAGAATTTGCCAAAGTTATGCAGGAAGAGTTTGAAATGAGTATGATGGGTGAACTCTCCTTCTTCTTGGGATTACAAATCAAACAAGGACCTTAAGGAACCTTCATCAATCAAGCAAAATATACAAAGGACCTCCTCAAGCGTTTCGACCTTGACTCATCCAAATCAATGAGGACTCCTATGGCCACAACGACAAAGCTTGACAGTGATGAAGATGGCACATCAGTCGACATTCGTAAGTATAGAGGTATAATCGGTAGCTTACTCTATTTAACTGCTAGCCGTCCGGATATCATGTTTAGTGTTTGCTTGTGTGCACGATATCAAGCCAATCCAAAGGAATCACATTTGAGTGCCGTTAAGCGCATTTTTCGTTATCTCAAAGGCACCATTAACATGGGTCTTTGGTATCCGAAATCCTCATCCTTTGAGCTTCACGGCTTTTCGGATGCGGATTTTGCCGGATGCAAGATTGACCGCAAAAGCACTAGTGGCACTTGTCAATTCCTCGGAAAGTCCATGGTATTGTGGTTTAGTAAGAAGCAAAACTCTGTTGCTCTTTCAACCACTGAGGCAGAGTATATTGCGGCTGGTTGTTGTTGTGCACAAATTCTTTGGATGTCACAAACACTTTTAGATTATGGCATTTTTCATTCTTGCACCCCTATTAAATGTGATAACACTAGCTCTATCAATCTCACGAAAAACCCGATTTGTCACTCACGCACGAAGCACATTGAAATTAGACACCATTTTCTTCGTAACCATCAGCAAAAAGGAGATATCCGTCTTGAATTTATTGATACTACCTATCAATTAGCCGATATCTTCACTAAGCCTCTCCCGGAAGATCGCTTCTCTTTCCTTTGCCGTGAACTAGGCATTTTGTCCTTTGATCCATAGTCCCATTCGGCCGGCACACCGACGGTATACTACGGTATACCGGCGGCATGCCATTTTTTTTCCAAGCAGAATTATGTTCTGTTTCGAAACTCGGCATACCGTCGGTACACGTCGGCATATCGCCGGTATGCCGGATGGAGGCGGACAGGACACGTACTCTGAGATCCGGGCCCACTTTTTCATTTCTCTTCCATTATTCTTTTTATCATATCTTTATTCCCTCTCATCCATCCCATCCCTCTTAACTACCCATCCCCTCAACTTCCTTCCTATTTATTACTCTTCACATCACTTCCCCCTTTCTCTCCTCTTTTTACTCCACTCTCATTAATTCTTCCCATCACCTTTTCATCTCCCTACTTTAATCCTCCTCTACAACCGTTCCCTCCCTACCCCCCCTTTCAAACTCATCTCTTCATCTTCCTCCTCTACTTTAAAAACCCTCTTTCTTCCATCTCCTCTCTACTACTTCTCTTCCACACCCAAGCACCAAATCCCTCTACATGGCAAACCCTAAGCGCCCCCGATCCTCCTCTTCCTCCATGTTCAACCCCTTCGTCCCGGTGGCGCTACCTACCGGCTATGACCAACGCGTCTTCTCCAACTCTCTGGCGGCCGACCTTTCGTTCTAGCACTTCGTCCATCACAACGTGTTCAAGGGACGGGCGATCAACTGGAACCTCTTCCCCGATCACGTCCCTCTATTTGACGACGCCGGTCTCTCCTCTCTTCTTCGACGCCAAATTCCTGTCTACCCCGCTGCTGTCCGACTTTTCTATTGCAACATGCGAGGGGATGACGACGATCCATCTGCCATTCAATCTATGGTCAATGACCGCCACTTCCGTCTTACTTCTCGGGAAGTGGGGAACATCTTAGGCATCCCGGACAAAGGGGAAGCGTTACCATCTTTGGGTGCTCTCAACTCCTCGGCAGCGTCACCTTTCGACGAATTCTGTCGTATCATCTGCAAGGGTCCCAACCCTCCTGCCATCCCGGCCCTCTCTGTCCAGCTGGAGCCGTTTTACTACGAGCTCCATCGGATCGTGTGCCACACTCTTTTTTCTAAGGGCAGGAACTATGACGCAATCACCGGTGATGCCCTTGTCTCTATGTATCATCTCTATGCCCGGAAGCGATTCTCCTTCCCGAAGACTCTTCTTCTGCAATTCTGGCGTGTCTTGCCTTCGGAGAAGCAGAATCTCTACTATGGCTCTTTTATCACTCTGCTTATGGAGGCCAAACATGTTGACATGTCTCTCTGCTCCTCGGATGCCTTTCTGGATCTTAATCTTCAGGATCCCATGTACACGGCCCCGCGTTTCTCTGACCCCAATGCCTATGGATTTATGTACCCTGACGGCATTGATCCTTTTGGTGCCTTCCAGCAAGCTCAGGGTGATGATGATGATGATCCGGCTGAGGATTAGGGATGGACTTCCTTTTGGTGATGGTTTCGGTTTTTGAGTGTTTCTAGTTTTTATGTGTTTGTCTTTATGTTGTCTTTTGTGGTCCTTCGGGGACCGGTGTGTGGTTGTTACTAGTTGTTTGCTGTCCTTCGGGAACTTTATCTATGGTTGTCTCTAGTGTCCGGCTCTCGTTGTGGAGAGTCTTTTATTTTATCACTATGATTTGTATGGGTCCAGCATGTATTCACTTCCTACTTCAATATATTAATGCATGCTTCTCTTTATATACTCGTGTCATTTTTATTATGCACTATTTCTATTGATTATTCCCATCTTTGACTAAGTGACAAAGGGGAAGAAATCGTATTGAGGGGGAGCTGTCTACCTACGGGGGAGCTACTCCCTGAAGATGCTATCTCTCTATTTTGTCAATTATCAAAATGGAGGAGTTTGTTGGCACATTTTATTTTGAGTAATTAACAGCATCTTCGTAGTTTAGTCTTCTGTTCTTCAGATTCAAACTTTCTCAGAAGATCTACTACATGGAGTTTCTTCCGTTCAAGAGCCTTCTCCTTCTTCCTTGAAGATTGTAGCAGTTACCGACGTTCCCTGCATAAGACGGCATCTTCCTGCTTAGAGTCCTCGAGTCTGTACTGGTCTAGGTATATCTGTAAACACCTAAGGACGGATGACAGTAAAAAGAACAAGTCAAAAATCAAATAGCTACAGAGCGGCATACCGGCGGTATGCTCCGGCATACCGACGGTATACCATTTTTAGAATACAGAAAGTTGCCGTGACAAATTGTCGGCATACCGGCGGCATGCTCCGGCATACCGGCGGTATACCGCTTTTCTTGTCCAGAAAGTTGCTGTGACAAATTGTCGGCATACCGACGGCATGCTCCGGCATACCGACGGTATACCGTTTTTAGCAACCCAAAAGTTGCTGTGACAAATTGTCGGCATACCGACGGCATGCTCCGGCATACCGGCGGTATACCGTTTTTAGCAACTCAATACTTGCTGTGACAAATTGTCGGCATACCGGCGGCATGCTCCGGCATACCGGCGGCATGCTCCGGCATACCGACGGTATACCGAGTTTCAAATATTTGGTTTTCGAATTGCTCTGACTAGCATTAATGGCCGCATTTAATGCTCTCAAACGGTCATTAATATGACCGTTACCTTTTGGCCGGTATACCGACGGTATGCCGCTGCATACCGACGGCATGCCGGTCTGTCTGTATTCAGAGCATTAAATGCCACCAACTCTTGGTTCTCTTATAAAAGAAAGCTCTCTCTCTCTCTTGAGCTTTCTCACCAACTCTTCCATAAATTTTCCAACAACCAAGAGCTCTACCATTAATACTCTTCCAAGCTTTTCATTGTCTTCTTCTCCCAAAGTGCTAGAGTATTAAAGAGTTGTACATTTCGATCTTCACGTGTTAGAAGATCAACAAGTTCTCATTCTCTTTTGTTTGAAGTTGGCGAGCCTTCGTAAGAAAAATCGTGTGTAGAAGTTGGCGAGTCTTCGGATCCAAACTCGTGTTGAAGTTGGCGAGTTCTTCGGATCCAAACTCGTGTGTACTATTTGGTTAAATAGTGGATTAAAGCCGGAGAGAGTTCCGGGACTGGACTGCCTCAAAAGAGGATACCAGGATACATCCTTGCGTTTGCGTTTGATCTTTCTACTCATTACTTTCAGTTGTCTTTATTGCATCAATTGTTGTAGTTAATTTTTAATTTCCCTATTCACCCCCCCTCTAGGGTTCTACAGGGACAACATGGCCTATGTCACGACCCGCTACCCAAATTGTTGGGCCAGGTCGAGTCATGCCCAGCCTACGTTTGAGATAAAAATGTAGTAAGCTGTTCTAAAGACAACAGGATAAGACTAAAGGTGCTAACAGTTCTATAAGTGAATAAAAGTCATAAATGATCCAAACACAAAAGTCGTCTCATATAGAAATAAGTCCAAAGTACAAGTGATCTGAAATGTAAAACTGGATACATGTCCAGTTACAAAATACGTAGCCTAATACATGACTACACTAAATATCCCAAGCAGCTATGCAAACTAGACGAGTCTCCCCGCAGGAACATCCTCGTATGGCAAAGCCGGGTCCTCGGCAGTATCTCCACAAAATGAGTCGCAGAGTAACTCCTCCTCAGTAAGGATACCTACAACGTTATCCTGTCAGGACGAGAGCAAGTACTGAATCTAACAAACTAGCATATGAAACATGGAAATGAACATAAGAGGAATAACTGGAAACATGGCATCACATAATCTATTATGGCAAGGACACATATGTCATAGAGACAGATGTATATGTAATGTTTAAAACTGTAGCAGGTACGTGATCGTCAATAGGTGTACAATGTACAGGGGCACATAATGAAATGTACTTCCGTACAAGTGTAAAGGCGATAGATGTACATACGCACAAATACAGCTTTGAGATAAAGGCCTACGGCGCAGTAACATATAAAATGAAACTTTGCTCGGTACTGTAGAGGGGGTATGATCACGTACTCAACTATCAGTTTCCCCATAACCCATATTCTAATCATGTGAGAGATACATAAAGACTGTTCTAAGCATGGTAGTAACTGAAAGTACAACATGTGAAGATTTAACTTGCTACCCCAAGGATCAGCATTTAACATGGTTGGATTAGCAGTTCATTTATGTAAAGCAAAGCAAAGCAAAGCAAGCTGCGATAAAAGTGCTATAGATGTCTGGTAAATCGTCACTGTAGAAATAAATACATAAACTTAGTTTTTACACTAAGCTAAAATACTAGGACACTAATTGGTGCAACACGACTTGTGACTGGGCACCTAGCCAAAATGATGACTTTAGCGTAGGAGACCAATGTGGGGTGACACACTACTTTAACTAACTTTCTAGGGTCTTTACACTAGTGAGGGGTGAGGTTCAACACGGCTAAAACTCAAAATAACACAAAAGTTGCAAGTCGTAATTATTCAATAAATAATTCAAATGAACATTGTGTTCCAACAATTTTTGAGATAGACAAAAAGCTTAATTTTACCTAAAATAAAGTACCAAAATGATGCTTGTTAATTATAGAAATTTATTATAATTTTTCTGAAATTTATTAACCAGTACAAGTATTTTATAAAAATCAGTTTTCCTAAGTATACAAAAAATAAGTTCTGGTTTCATATGCCAAACTAGTGGCAAAACTGTAAATTAAATACTATATACTAAATTAGCTAAATTAACATAGTATCTAAATACTATTTTTCCAGAATTTTAACAGTACTTTAAGTATATTTAGAAATCCAAAAATAGCATGGCACACAATCTAAAATTAAATAATTAATTATCTGCGTATTTTGTCCATGTACATAATTTGAACCAAAGTTCAAATACAGGACCCAAGGCCATGAATCAAGTCCAATATGACTTGTAAAGGTCTTCTATGTGTGAAAACACACTTGGCCCAAAAATCCATGCTAGGCTTGGACACCAAATGTTTGCAGTAATTTAAATATACAAAAATACAAAGACATAAAAATTACATAATAAATATTAATATTTTAATAGGGAAAAATTATACATAGTAGTTATAAAAATATGACAATTATTTTTTAAAGATAATTTACACTAGGTAGAGTGAAATATATATAAAATGTATATCTATAATATTTATATTTACATATAAATATATAGACATTTGCATAATGGATATATATATATACATATGTTAAAAATACATATATATATATATATATATATATATATATATATATATATAAGAAAATACTTAACTATAAAGTATATATATATATACAAATATTGTATACATATATATAATAGTATATATATACAATAATATATATACACATGAACATATATACATATACACATATATGTACATAAATACATATATATACATATATATATATACATACATATTATAATAAAGCACTAAATATAAATTATATATATATATATATATATATATATATATATATATATATATATATATATATATATATATATATATATAATAAATATATATATATATATATAATACTGCATATATATATATATATATATATATATATATATATATATATATATATATATATATATATATATATATATATATATATATATATATAATACTGCATATATATATAATACATTGTATATAATAATACATATATATATACAAATACATGTATATATATATATATATATATATATATATATATATATATATATATATATATATATATATATATATATATATATATATATAAATAACAAAAAAGGAAAAAGAAAAAGGAAAAGAAAAAGAAATAGAAACAACAGCAAGGGGGGGCTCGAACTCGAGCCACTGAGCGCGCGGGGGTTTCTGAGTCGGGTCGGGTTGGCCAGAGGGTCAGCCCGCTGGTTGTGTTAGGATTAGGACTTAGGTTAGTTTTATTTAGGTTTTAGGTATTTAATATATATAAAAAAATAATAACAATCCTGTGTCCGGACAGTTAGGGACACAGGAGTCTTGTGTCTACACTCAGCACGACATGCACGAATTGATTCAGCCGTGTCCAAGCTTACCAATTGATTGCCCGTGTCCTGGCGAGTCATCCACGTGAATTCGAGACACAAAGATGACACAGGGACAGCACTGATACGTACGTGTCCGAAGTCGGGTTGCTGTCGGGGTGGCGATTGGGCGGAGGAGACGTCGTGGTCGGGGCGCTCGGGTGGCGCTGCGGTCGTCTCGTCGAGGAGAATCGAATGGTAGTAGTGGCGACTGATGACGGTGGTCGGTGAGGCGGTGGTAGGGTACGCCGGAGTTAGGGTTTCGGCGGGTGGGAAGTAAAGGAGACGGTGGTCGTGGGCGGTCGTGGGGGTGTTTTAGGGTTAGGGTTAGGTCAGGGGAAGAAGGGGGTTTTTATAAGGGGGTTGAGGCGGTCGGGGGGTCGTCGTGCTGGCCGGAAATGGCGGGGGCAGTCGGCCGGTCAGTCGTCGGTCAGTCGGGGTGGGTAGATTAGGGTTTTACAATTTGGCCCCCGTAGTTTAGGAAATTGCACACAAGCCCTATCAGTTGGTAAATGCAAATAAGAATTTGCATTCCGAAATTAAAACATTTGAGTAATTGCAAACTGATATCGAAACAATTTAATAAATTACAAAACCATAATAAATCAATTCTAAAAATTACAAAATGATATTAAAACTTTTTAGAAAATTGTAAATTGATATTTTAGTTTTTAAAACTCATTTAAAACTCATTTAAAAATTCTAGAAAAATTTCTAAAAATCATAATAAATATTTTAAGGCTAAGTAT
This sequence comes from Iris pallida, assembly GCA_029216955.1. NCBI lineage: Eukaryota > Viridiplantae > Streptophyta > Magnoliopsida > Asparagales > Iridaceae > Iris > Iris pallida. The sequence goes on from JANAVB010031820.1 coordinate 256,624, forward strand.
GACATTAAAAATTAATTAACACTAATTAAATAAAATTTGAAAAACAGAGGCTTACAAGTCTTTCCTCCTTGAAAAATTTCGTCCTCGAAATTCACAAGGATTGAAGACCCTACAACATTCTAACATAGCAAGCAATGCAACAAATGACTAAGGCTATGATCGAAACTAACCTCTAAGGTATCAAGCGGGAACGGGTGGTTCCCTTGCAGTGGTTGGATCGAACAAGTAAGGGTATCTCTCCCTCATGTCCGACTCCCTCTCCCAAGTAGATTCACCCGGAGAGTGACGGCTCCAAGCTACTCGTACTAAGGGTATAACCTTGTTCATCAACCTCTTCTCTCTCCTGTCTAATATCTCCACTGGCTGCTCAGAAACTGTAAGGCTCGGTCCGACCTCCAACTCTGAATGATCTAGCACATGACTGGGGTCTGGAACATATCTCCTCAGCTGAGATACGTGAAAGACATCGTGAACTCCTGCTAGGTTGGGTGGAAGTGCAACCCTGTAAGCTACCTCTCCAATCCTGCCAAGTATCTCGAACGACCCGATGTATCTGGGGCTCAGCTTCCCTCCTCGTCCGAACCGGATTGTCCCTCTAGTAGGTGATATCTTCACTAGCACCATATCACCGTCTGCGAACTCCATCGGTCTGCGACTAGCATCAGCCCAGTGTTTCTGCCTATCCTGAGCTACTCTGAGCCTGTCTCTGATCATCCCGATTTTCTCTGCTGCATCCGTGATCATCTCTGGCCCAAGCATAACTCTATCTCCAACGTCATCCCAAAAGAGCGGTGTGCGACATCGTCGTCCATATAGCACCTCGAAAGGAGACATACCGATACTGGCTTGGTAGCTGTTGTTGTATGAAAACTCTACCAAGTGCAGATGGCTCTCTCATGATCCTCCGAAGTCCAGCACGCAGGTCCTTAGCATATCCTCCAGTGTCTGTATCGTCCTCTCGGACTGCCCATCTGTCTGCGGGTGGTACGCCGTACTGAACTTGAGCCTACTGCCCAACTCCTCCTGTAAGCTCCTTCAGTAGTGGGATATAAATCTGTTGTCTCTGTCGGATACGATGCTCACGGGTACTCCGTGCAAGCGAACTATCTGCTGCATGTATAGCTCCGCCAACTTCTCGGTAGAAAGCCCCACCTTGAAGGGTATGAAGTGCGCACACTTCGTCAGCTTGTCCACGATGACCCAAATGCCATCCTTCCTTCCTTGGGAACGAGGAAGCCCTGAGACAAAGTCCATCGTAATATGTTTCCACTTCCACTCGGGAATGGGTAACGGCTGCAACAAACCAGCTGGCCTCTGGCGCTCCGTCTTGACCTGCTGGCAAACTAGGCATCTCAAGATGAAACGTGATACATACCTCTTCATCCCGTACCACCAAAGATGTTCCCGCAAGTCACGGTACATCTTGTTAGCACCAAGGTGAATAGAATATCTCGATCGGTGTGCCTCCTGCAAGACTGTCTCTACCAGCTCTCCTTTCGGCACGCACAATCGGCTGCCATGCCTTAAGGATCCATCCTCTGCTATAGTAAAGTCATCCAGCAATCTAGCTAAAGCCTGGGCTCGAAGTCTGCGAAGGCTCTCATCTGTAGACTGTGCCTCCCGGATCTGCTCCATCAAACCTGACTAAATGTCAAGCGCCATCATCTGTATCACTGATCCCTGCTGAACTAGCTCGATACCGAGCTTCTCCAGATCTTCCTGCAAATGTCGATCTATCATCAGATACCATGCCATCGGATGCCTGCTCAGCGCATCTGCCACCGTATTTGTCTTCTCGAGGTGATACTGTAAGTCGATGTCGAAGTCTTTCATCAACTCCAACCATCGTCTTTGCCTCATGTTCAGCTCTTTCTGTATGAACACATACTTCAAGCTTTTGTGGTCAGTAAAGATTTTCACACGCTCTCCGTATAAGTAATGTTTCCATAACTTGAGTGCAAAGATCACCGCAGCTAACTCTAGGTCATAGGTAGGATAATTCCGTTCATGAGTCCGCAATTGCCTAGATGCATAAGCAATCACTTTTCCATGCTGCTGTAGGACACATCCTAGCCCCTTTCCAGAAGCATCGCTGTATATGGTGAAACCTCCAGAACCTGAAGGTAATATCAGAACTGGAGCGGTCGTCAGCCTCCTCTTTAGCTCCTCAAATGATGCCTGGCAGTCCTCTGACCAGATGTACTCTGCGTCCTTCCGCGTCAGCTTCGTCATGGGTTCAGCTATCCTAGCAAAGTCCTGGACGAACTTTCTATAATAGCCTGCTAAACCCAGAAAGCTCCTGATCTCTGAAACTGACGTCGGAGCCTTCTATGTCTGCAGCAATCTTCCTGGGATCCATCGAGATTCCATCTCCAGTAACTACATGGCCGAGAAACTCCACTCGGTCTAAAAGAACTCGCACTTCGACAATTTGGCAAACAATGTCTCCTACCTCAGAATCTCCAAAACTATCCGCAAGTGCTCTGCATGCTCCTCCGGCGTCTTCGAGTATATCAGGATGTCATCGATAAACACTACGACGAACTTATCCAGATACTGGTGAAATGTCTTATTTATTAAATTCATAAATACAGCTGGCACATTTGTGAGACCAAATGGCATCACCAGAAACTCGTACTGCCCGTACTTCGTGTTGAACGCCGTCTTCTGGATGTCTGCTGCCCAAACCTTCACCTGGTGGTACCCGGATCTCAAGTCTATCCTGGAAAACACTTTCGTGCCACTCAACTGGTCGAACAAATCATCTATCCTGGGCAGATGATATTTGTTCTTGATGGTAATGGCATTCAAGGCCCGGTAGTCAATACACAACCGGACTGTACCATCATTCTTAGGCACAAAGAGCACTGGCGCTCCCCATGGAGAAGCACTGGATCGAATGAAACCCTTTTTCAATAGGTCATCAATCTGCTCTTTCATCTCTACGGCCTCCTTGGGATTCACTCTATAGCAAGCCCGGGATACTGGTGATGAACCCGGCACTAAATCTATAGTGAACTCCACATCTCTGTTAGGCGGAAGTCCTGGAAGATCCTCTGGGAATACATCTATAAACTCCCTAATGATAGGGTATGGCGGTGCTACGTCCCCAACTGTCGCACAACAGTTCGGCTCTAGGCTGATCTCCGGCCCTGTCCTCCTGACACTGAATGGTGCTGTGCCTGGGGGACTGAACAAAATACTACCCTCATGACAATATATAGATGCATGGGCATAGCTAAGCCAGTCCATCCCCAATATGATATCATAACCGGGGAGTGGCATCACAAGGAATCGCCCCTCAAACTCTCTCCCGGCTATAGTAATAGAGCATCTATAGCTAGCTCTAATAGGCACTGGTCCTCCTTCCGTCATTACTCTACTAATCTCCGCAGTAGGTGTAGATACTAAGTGATGTTCATGCATAAACTCTAATGATAGGAAGCTATGAGATGCACCAGAATCGAACAAGCATAGAGCTAGAAAAGTATGCAAATAAACATGACCTGTGATGACGTCAGCTAAGTAATCTGGCTCCGAAACCTACTCCGGCTCCGGTTCGAGAGCTAGACTATAAACCTTCCCCTGAGGTCCCTTTTACTGCTACAGATGCTGCCCAAAAATCTGCTGCTGAGTCGGGAGTGGTCCTCTAGGTCCCTTCGCTGCTGGGCAGTTCCGAAGCTGATGGGTGGCAGACCCACAAGCCAAACACTGACCCAACCTCTTCCTGCAGATGGCGAAGTCATGACCTGGTTTTATGCAGAAAGAACATATAGCTCCCTTCTGCTGCTGTCGGGGTCCCGGGGCTCTAACTGGCGGGGTCTGATGATGTGGTGTAGGGGGACGATATGTTTGCTGGTACGGCATCGGTGCTCTCTGCTGGAAAGCCTGACGCTTGGACGGTCCCTCATGATGTACAGAAGCCGGCCTCTTGCTAGACAGAAGACGCTCCTCAATGCTCCGGGCTAACTCTAGGCTCTGGTAGTAGTCAGTCGTACCGTTTGCCACTATAAGAATGCCAATGTCTGGAACTAGACCATGGCAAAACCTACGGGTCATCTCCTCTGGATCTGCAACCAGACTAGGAGCAAAACGGCTCAGGTGACTAAACTCTGCCGCATAGTCATCAACAGAATGGTTCCCCTGCTAGATGTTCTGGAATCGTAGCCCCATGGCTACTCTAGCAGTGGTCGAGAAGAATTTCTTCTTGAACTGGGTCTTGAACTGATCCCAAGTGGCCCTCCCTCTCGCAAATAACGGCTCATTCCGGAATCAGACTCCTGCCAAGTCTATCTGCAGAAATCCCGCTGCCTCGACCTGGAGGTTACCCGGCATCCTAACTCCAAGGAGCTTCCTCTCTACCGAGTCTAGCCAGTCATCTGCTACTACAATGCCCTCAGTCCCTGAGAACTCCTTGGGGTTCAGACCCATGAAGTCCTTGATCGTTCTCGCTCTCTGCCGTGGCTCTACAGGTGGTGGGACTACGGTACGTTCCTCAGAACGCTCCATGCTCTGACAAAGTAGGGTAGTCTGCTCCTGATGGATTGTTAGAAACCCCTGAATCAGAGTGAGCAGCTGGTTCCCGTCGAGTGTGACGGAAGCCTGGGTAGGTATAGTGATAGGGGGTGGTGGAAGTACTAGGTCCTGCTGGGCATGTGATATGGAAGGTGGTTGGGGTATCTGGGTTTGTGGATTTGTGGAGTAGGGAGAGTATGGTAGGTGGAGGTGGGGGTGTATCAGTCAACTGGTCAGCTGACTGAATATGGAGTGTACCATTCTCAGGTGTGACATACTGGGACGAACGAGTAAGCACCATCTAAATTACAATAAAAAGGACTTATAAGGACTTGTTAAAGTAAGCAATCATAGATAAGAAAATCTAATTATAATAGCAAACATGTGATGTATTTTCTATGTTGCAATCCTAGCATTCCTCTAGGTGTTCTAAGCGTCATTCCTAATGTTGTCTAATTACCTTAAGTTTCTAATTGCAGGCATGTTTGGTACAATAACGTAACCAAATAATTTAGTCTCGACCTGCATGAGCCACCACTAAAAACATGTCACGACCTGTTACCCAAATTGTTGGGCCAGGCCGAGTCATGCCCAGCCTACGCTTGAGATAAAAATGTAGTAAGCTGTTCTAAAGACAACAGGATAAGACTAAAGGTGCTAACAGTTCTATAAGTGAATAAAAGTCATAAATGCTCCAAACACAAAAGTCGTCTCATATAGAAATAAGTTCAAAGTACAAGTGATCTGAAATATAAAACTGGATACATGTCCAGTTACAAAATACGTAGTCTAATACATGACTACACTAAATATCCCAAGCAGCTATGCAAACTAGACGAGTCTCCCCGCAGGAACATTCTCATATGGCAAAGCCGGGTCCTCGGCAGTATCTCCATAAAATGAGTCGCAGAGTAACTCCTCCTCAGTAAGGATACCTATAATGTTATCCTGTCAGGACGGGAGCAAGTACTGAATCTAACAAACTAGCATATGAAACATGGAAATGAACATAAGAGGAATAACTGGAAACATGGCATCACATAATCTATCATGGCAAGGACACATATGTCATAGAGACAGATGTATATATAATGTTTAAAACTGTAGCAGGTACGTGATCGTCAATAGGTGTACAATGTGCAGGGGCACATAATGAAATATACTTTCGTACAAGTGTAAAGGCGATAAATGTACATACGCACAAATACAGCTTTGAGATAAAGGCCTACGGCGCAGTAACATATAAAATGAAACTTTGCTCGGTACTGTAGAGGGGGTATGATCACGTACTCAACTATCAGTTTCCCCATAACCCATATTCTAATCATGTGAGAGATACATAAAGACTGTTCTAAGCATGGTAGTAACTGAAAGTACAACATATGAAGATTTAACTTGCTACCCCAAGGATCAGCATTTAACATGGTTGGATTAGCAGTTCATTTATGTAACAGTATGTAAAGTTTGTAGAAAGTACTTGTCTCTAGCAAAGCAAAGCAAAGCAAGCTGCGATAAAAGTGCTATAGATCTTTGGTAACTCGTCACTGTAGAAATAAATACATAAACTTAGTTTTTACACTAAGCTAAAACACTAGGACACTAATTGGTGCAACACGACTTGTGACTGGGCACCTAGCCAAAATGATGACTTTAGCGTAGGAGACCAATGTGGGGTGACACACTACTTTAACTAAATTTCTAGGGTCATTACATTAGTGAGGGGTGAGGTTCAACACGGCTAAAACTCAAAATAACACAAAAGTTCCAAGTCGTAATTATTCAATAAATAATTCAAATGAACATTGTGTTCCAACAATTTTTGAGATCGACAAAAAGCTTAATTTTACATAAAATAATGTACCAAAATGATCCTTGTTAATTATAGAAATTTATTATAATTTTTCTAGAATTTATTAACCAGTACAAGTATTTTATAAAAATCAGTTTTCCTAAGTATACAGAAAATGAGTTCTGGTTTCATATGCCAAACTAGTGGCAAAACTGTAAATTAAATACTATAAAAATTATACTAAATTAGCTAAATTAACATAGTATCTAAATACTATTTTTCTAGAATTTTAACAGTATTTTAAGTATTTTTAGAAATCCAAAAACAACATGGCACACAATCTGAAATTAAATAATTAATTATCTGTGTATTTTGTCCATGTACATAATTTGAACCAAAGTTCAAATACAGGACCCAAGGCCATGAATCAAGTCCAATATGACTTGTACAGGTCTTGAATGTGTGAAAATATACTTGGGCCCAAAAACCCATGCTAGGCTTGGACACCAAATGGTTGCAGTAATTTAAATATACAAAAATACAAAGACATAAAAATTACATAATAAATATTAATATTTTAATAGGGCAAAATAAAACATAGTAGTTATAAAAATATGAAAATTATTTTATAAAGATAATTTACACTAGGTAGAGTGAAATAAATATAAAATGTATATCTACAATATTTATATTTACATATAAATATATAGACATTTACATAATGGATATATATATATATATATATATATATATATATATATATATATATATATATATATATATATATATATATATATATATATATATCAGAAAATACTTAACTATAAAGTATATATATATATATATATACAAATATTGTATACATATATAATAGTATATATATAATAATATATATACACATGAACATATATACATATACACATATATGTAAATAAATACATATATATACATATATATATACATACATATTATAATAAAGCACTAAATATAAATTATATATATATATATATATATATATATATATATATATATATATATATATATATATATAATACTGCATATATATATAATACAATGTATATAATAATACATATATATATACAAATAAATGTATATACATATATATATATATATAAATATATATATAAATAACAAAAAAGGAAAAAGAAAAAGGAAAAGAAAAAGAAATAGAAACAACAGCAGGGGGGGTTGAACTCAAGCCACTGAGCGCGCGGGGGTTTCTGAGTCAGGTCGGGCTGGCCAGGGGGTCAGCCGCTGGTTGTGTTAGGATTAGGACTTAGGTTAGTTTTATTTAGGTTTTAGGTATTTAATATATATAAAAAAATAATAACAATCCTGTGTCCGGACAGTTAGGGACACAGGAGTCTTGTGTCTACACTCAGCACGACACGCACGAATTGATTCGGCCGTGTCCAAGCTTACCAATAGATTGCTCGTGTCCTGGCGAGTCATCCACGTGAATTCGAGACACAAAGACGACACAGGGACAACACTGATACGTACGTGTCCGAAGTCGGGTTGCTGTCGGGGTGGCGACTGGGCGGAGGAGACGTCGTGGTCGGGGCGCTCGGGTGGCGCTGCGGTCGTCTCGTCGAGGCAAATCGAATGGTAGTGGTGGCGACTGACGACGGTGGTCGGTGAGGCGGTGGTAGGGTATGCCGGAGTTAGGGATTCGGCGGGTAGGAAGTAAAGGAGACGGTGGTCGTGGGCGGTCGTGGGGGTGTTTTAGGGTTAGGGTTAGGTCAGGGGAAGAAGGGGGGTTTTTATAAGGGGGTTGAGGCGGTCGGGGGGTCGTCGCGCTGGCCGGAGATGGCGGGGGCAGTCGGCCGGTCAGTCGTCGGTCAGTCGGGGTGGGTAGATTAGGGTTTTACAATTTGGCCCCCGTAGTTTAGGAAATTGCACACAAGCCCTATCAGTTGGTAAATGCAAATAAGAATTTGTATTCCGAAATTAAAACATTTGAGTAATTGCAAACTGATATCGAAACAATTTAATAAATTACAAAACCATAATAAAATAATTCTAAAAATTACAAAATGATATTAAAACTTTTTAGAAAATTGCAAATTGATATTTTAGTTTTTAAAACTCATTTAAAACTCATTTAAAAATTCTAAAAAAATTCCTAAAAATTATAATAAATATTTTAAGGCTAAGTATGACATTAAAAATTAATTAACACTAATTAAATAAAATTTAAAAAACAGGGGCTTACAGCCTAGGAACTCCACGCGATCCAAGAAGAACTCGCACTTGGACAGCTTCCCATACATCTGCTTCCTCCTGAGAGTGTCCAGCACAATCCTCAGGTGCTCCTCGTGTTCCTCTGGTGTCTTCGAATAGATGAGAATGTCATCAATGAAGACCACTACGAACTTGTCAAGGTACTGATGAAATACCTTGTTCATCAAGTTCATGAATACCGCCGGGGCGTTGGTCAACCTAAACGGCATGACGGTATACTCATACTGGCCATAGCGAGTCCGAAAGGCAGTCTTCGGAATGTCATCCCGCTTCACCTTCAGCTGATGGTACCCGGTACGCAAGTCGATCTTCGAGAACACCCTCGCCCCGCTCAACTTGTCGAACAAGTCATCAATCCTTGGCAAAGGATACTTGTTCTTGATGGTAAGGTTGTTGAGCGCCCTGTAATCAATGCACAGACGTACCGTACCATCCTTCTTGGGGACGAAAAGAACTGGCACGCCCCAAGGTAAAAAACTAGATCGAATAAAGCCCTTGTCCTCCAGCTCGTCGACCTGTCTCTTCAGCTCTGCTAACTCACTGTTGTTGATTCTATAGACGTGCTGGGAGATAGGCTCAGCGCCCGGCACTAGGTCTATAGAAAACTCAACATCACGATCCGGCGGCATCCCGGGCAACTCCTCGGGAAAGACATCCAAGAACTCTGCAATGAGTGGATGTGGCAACACCGGCCCCGCCAACAATGCTCCGCAGAATCCATCTCCCTGCTCTGCTGCACCCCTGGTGAACTCATACTCCGGCTCTCCCGGCAGCCTAAACAGAATTCTGCCCCCTCTACAGTCGATGCTAGCATGGTACATGCTCAACCAGTCCATACCGAGTACCACATCGTAACTCGGAAGTGGAATTACGAGCAAACACGCACTCAGCTCCCGGCCTCTCAAAGAAACTCTTGGTATTTTTGCATAAATTTTTTGATAAAACGAATCATAATGAGGGCTCTAAGTTAGTGGAAATGATGAAGCAGTACTTTCCCGCGATTCCGATCTAGAGTATGCTCCTATTCACTGATTAAAGAAATGACTATCAAAAACGAATTAATCTTTTATTTCTTTCTTTTTTTAGAGTACCTTCCTCTGAGAAAGAAGACCAGGAAAAAAGGAAATGATAAAAAATGGATGAAAATAATAAAATATTTTTATTTCTTATTTTTTTGTCATCCATATCTATACATACAGAATTCTTATCACGAATTTTGAACTAATGCCTAATTCGTTCTTTATATTTATTGGTATAACGAGTATTTTATTAAAGGATTAAGTTATTATCAAACAAAGAGAAATTGAAATAATAATGGATGAGATAAATTCAGAAGCGTCCCTTGCAAACATTATTAACCAGGATGATGTCATTCCCAGTCATAATCTTGCAAGTCCTACCAAGATACTCAGCAATGATATTGTGCCTAAGAGCAAAAGAAACAGACATAAAACTGTGCGTAGCACCAGAATCAAACAAGGCTAAAGCTGGAAAAGAATCGAGCAGAATAGAACCTGCGACAACATCTGTAATAGGCTCCATCTCCTCGGCTGCAAGAGCAAAGGCTCTACCCTGACCACCCCGCTGCTGGTGGTGCTGAACAAACCGCTGCTGCTGGGTCGGAAGTGGACCCCTCGGCTGTACTGCAGGTACTCTCGCCGGTGCCCCCTGAGCTGTTACCGCTCCACGGGATACCCTAATAGGGTTCGTAGGACAATCTCTCAACTGATGTCCGGCGGCACCACAATAGAGGCACAGCCCCAGCCTCTTCCGGTAGACCTCCCAGACGTGACCAGGCTTTTTGCAGAAGTGGCAAGGAGCCCCATGCTGTGCCTGCCTCGGCTGAGTGTGCTGCACCTGCTGAACCGGTGCTCTGGCCTGAACCTGCGGCTGGTGATGCTGGAAAGAACGATGCTGAAGCTGAGGGCGCTTAGTAGCCCCCGCGCTGCTAGTAGCTCCCGAGAAAAGATCACGCTCCCTCTTGGGCTTCAAGCCCCACTCCCACTCTACCTTGCGAGCCTCCGCTTAGATCCGGGTATAAGTCTCATAGAAGGAGGGAATGATGATCTTGATATCCCAAGTCAGCCCCTCCCTGAAACGGTTCGCCCTGATCTCCGGGTCTCGAACCATATACTCCGTGTATCGGCTCAGTCGGCCGAACTCCGTGGCATACTCCTCCACAGATAAACTGCCCTGCTGGAGATCCTGGAACTGCCGTACCAGGTCGATCTTGTCCGTGGGGGAAAAGAACTTCTCCTTGAAGAAGAGTTTGAACTCTGCCAAAGTATGGCCCTCTCCAGCTAGGGATGGCTTGTTTCTGAACCAGGTGCGTGCAATGTCTAGCAACTGCAAACCTACCGCCTCGACCTTCAGGTCGTCTGCCATGCGGGAGGCCCTCATCTGCCGCTCGATATCCTCGAGCCAATCATCTGCATAGACCACACCCTCGGTCCCGCTAAAGTCACGAGGCTCGAGCTTCTTGAAGTCCTGGATATCTCTGTACCTAGTACGCGTCCCCTGATGCGGAGCCCTCTGCTCCACGGCTGCAAGGGCCAACTGATGGGCATCCTCCATGTCCTGACGTATCGCGTCTGTCTGCCTCTGCTGAGCCTCGGCCTGGGCTCTCTGAGTCTCCAGCATCTGCTGGAGGAAAGTAAGCATCTGCCCCATATCTGTAGGCAGAGGAGGTGGAGGTGGAAGTATGTCTGCAACTGGCAGAGGAATCCGTTGCACAGGAGGAGGAAAAGCGCCCGTATCAACCACTGGTACTGCGGCCGGAAAAGTCGTAGCAACCATGGGGTCAGCCCTCGTAACTGGCAGAAGAGAGCCCCCAAGAGCTGCTGCCGATACCCCGACTGCAGCAGGAGTGTCCGAATCAGGTCCGCGAGTCATAGCAGACCTCTCCGCGTCCGCGGACTCAGGATGCTGGGACCTGGTCTGCACCATCCTGAAGACAGATTGAAAGAAGATATCAATATGGCACAAGAAGGATTATATCAAAGGAGGATAGCTAGAAAATAGTAAATCAATATCAAAGACGGTAAGCAAGATAAGCAAGAAAGATTCTACTGTGATTGAGTACTCTTAGCCTACTACCTCCTACATGTAACACAGGCTCGTAGTCAACACTCTAAGACGAGTGCCGTTACGACATCGCACTAATTGCGACTTCAGGACCTGCGTGGGCCACCACTAAAACGTGTCACGACCCGCACCCGCTGTAAGGGCACGCGTGCGTAACAGCTCCCAGCCCTCAATGTAAAAACGGCATGGAACGTTGTAGGTTTTCTACTCTAACAACAGGTTATATATATAATATCAAAACCTGTCGAGAATATGGTCAACTCTGAACGGAGGACAAGCAATGATAATATATCTAATCCTCCAACACGTGTGCTTACATCAAAAGTGTTTAATATGATATTGCAGTAAAATAGTCTAATGGCATTAGTTGCTACGGGAAAACAGAGTTTAACAAAATGCTATAACCCTAATGCCTCAAAGAAATGGCGATGATCAGGAAATACAGTCCACTTGATGGGTGCGCCTGTGCATATGGATCTCATGGAGAAGTCTCCATACCACAGTAAGGCTTGGTCTAGAGTTTGAAAGTAAAACCCGTCGAACGTGCCGTCGCTAGATTGGACTTGGGAAAATAGGGAATTAGTGGGTGGATCTGAAGATGAACCTTCCTCACTTGGGTTGGTTGTCTTCTTCCTCTTAAAGGGGTTGAATCCCTTAGGTGCCATTTGTGCAAATAAAAGGAAATAGCACGAAATTGAACGAAGAGGAAACAAGGAGTTATACCTCCCGAGAATGGAGTATGTTATAGAGAATGAAGAACTTCGCATAAATCTAAAGTTTGGATTGATTTCACCACTTGGATTGGAAGAGATGGAGTGATGAAGAACTAGGGTTTGGGGTTCTCCTCGTGCGACTGCTGGTTCTGTTTGAATGTGGTTTGAAACAGTTACTCAGATGTTCGAAAGATTCCTAGATATTGTAAATCCTTTGTCCTCCATAGGCAAAGAATACAGTAACCATGAAAAGATTCGCAAACTCCTGCGAGCACTTACCAAGAACTGGATTCCAAAGGCTACTGCAATCATTGAAGGGAACGACCTCACAACCATGTCCCTCGAAGTACTCATGGGTAAGCTACTCACTCATGAACTGGAGCTACAAGATTTTGAAGAGCCTGCACCAAAGGAGAAGACGATCGCTTTCAAGGCTCAGCACAGAAAAGCTGCTGAAGGTGACTCAGACAGCAGTGAATCTGATGCTGAAGATCAAGCACTCCTAGCAAAGAAATTCAAGAGATTCATGAGACATGAGAAGAGAGCAAAAGAAAACAACAGCAACAACTGGTATCAAGATGATGCTGTCTGCTATGGCTGCAAGAAGAAGGGACACATGAAGAAAGATTGTCCTACAAACTTATCATCAAGCAAGAAGAGCAACAGGTATGAAAAAGGGAACCTAAAGAAATCAACATCTCGAAGATATGCCAATACCAGCATATGGCATGAAAGTGAAGCCAGTGACTCAGAAGATGAACAATCAGAAGACGCTGCAAACGTATGCTTTATGGCATCCGATCAGGTACCTACTGAACCTGTAGTTGATACATATGATGACTTTACCTTTGAGCAACTAGGAGATGCCTTCAGTGAACTGATGACTGATTACAGGAAACTGCGTAGCAAATATCAGACCTCTAAGAAGGTACTCAAAGAGTACAAAAGAGAAATAGGAAGACTTACCGACCAACTAACTAAGGTTAGAAATAATGTTAGTGAGTCTGGTGAGCTTTCCTCTATCAAGCTCTTATTACACGAGACTACCAAGTTATCTGAAGAGAAAGACAAAGTTATTGACCAACTCAAAGAAGAACTTTCTATAGAGAAGAAAAGTCTTCGATGTGCACAAATCAGAATGGAAACACTCACTTCTGATTATACTAAGTTGTATGACACTTACAAAAGATTGGAAATTAGGTTAGGAAAACAGCCTGAGACTGCTGCTTCCTTCCCTAACACGTGTCACTTACCGAAAAATCGGAACATTCCCAAGCCAAACACTGTCAGACCTAACCCTATCAAACCTTTACCTCAAAAGGTTAAGCCCAAACAGGATTATAGGCATGCTTTCTTCTATACTAGAAAACCTAAATCTACCAACCATGCACACCACTCAGCTTTCAACACTCGACATGCAAAATGTCATTATTGTGGCCTCATTGGTCATATTTCATCTGCATGTAGAATCAAAAAGCTTGTTGATTTAAATATTTATACTTGGATACCAAAGGCTAACATTTCAGGACCCTACAAGAAATGGGTACCAAAAGTTTCATCTGCAAATTATTTTGTAGGTGGAACACCTTTCACATGCTAGAAGCAAATGGATCCTCGACAGCGGTTGCTCACGGCATATGACCGGTGACGCTACACTATTTACAACACTGTCGAAGAAAAAGAAGGAAGGCTATGTCTCCTTCGGTAATAACTTGAAAGGGTATATTATTGGTATCGGTGATGTTGGTAAGTCTTCCTATCCTATAATTAAGGATGTCTGTCTGGTTATCGAGTTAAAACATAATCTACTCAGCGTAAGTCATCTAGCTGATCATGGTTATGGCATCAACTTTGGCAAAGACAAATGTACTATAGTTGATAGCTCAACAGGTAGTACTATCTTTGAAGGTATCAGGGAAGACAACATATATGTTTTCTATTTGTTAGAAGAAACTAACATTTCAGGTAGATGCTTAATGGCTAAAAGTGATGAGAGTCATCTATGGCACATGAGACTCGGTCACGCAAATATGGACACAATATCAAGATTATCCACAAAGAAGCTAGTACGCGGTTTACCGAACATTACATTCAAGAAGGATTCGGTATGCAGTCAATGTGAAAAGAACAAAGCTACCAGATCTACATTCGAGTCAGTAAACGCAGTATGTACTACTAGACCTCTACAATTGCTTCATATGGACTTATTTGGTCCTAGCAGAGTTGCTAGCCTCGGAGGTAAACTTTATGCTTTTGTAATTGTAGATGATTTCTCTAGATACACGTGGGTATACTTCTTGACACGCAAGAATGATGCATTATCCGAATTTGTCGCCTTTTGCAAGAAAGTTCAGAATGAAAAAGGTTACATGATCATTCGTATTAGAAGCGATCATGGAGACGAATTCGAGAATGCAGAGTTTGAGCATTTTTGTGACACACACGATTTTGTACACGAGTTCTCCTGTCCTAGGACTCCACAACAAAATGGAGTTGTGGAACGTAAGAACAGAACTCTATCCGAAATGGCCAGAGTAATGTTAAACCAGTTTAGTCTACCCAAATATTTTTGGGCTGAAGCTGTCAATACAGCTTGTTTTGTTCTCAATAGAGTTCTAATTCGACCCAAATCGAAGAAGACTCCATTTGAGTTATGGTTTGATAGAATTCCTTCTATTTCTTATTTTAGAATATTTGGTTGTAAATGTTTTATTCTTAATACAAAAGACAATTTGAGAAAGTTTGACGAAAAGGCCGATGAAGGTATATTTTTAGGTTATGCGGCCAAGAGCAAAGGATACAGAGTCTTCAACAAACGAACCATGATCATCGAAGAATCAATCAATGTCACTTTTGATGAACTGAATCAAATGACTATCGATGACAATGACGAAGATCCAACTGTACCAAGCTCAACAACAGCTAATTCTCAACCAAGCTCGGCACTAGCTGATCCTCCTAGAGAAGATCCAAGAACCAGCTACCTTCAGAGTCTGCCGAAACGATTAAAATTTACGGCTGATCATCCAATGGATTTGGTAATTGGTGATATTACCAAAGGTGTAAGTACTCGTACATCCAGTAGAGATATTGTTTCTAGTGTTGCATTCTTTTCACAGCTAGAACCCAAAACTATTGATGAAGCATGTAGTGATAGTTTTTGGATAGATGCTATGTAAGAGGAATTAAACCAATTTGAACGGAATCAAGTTTGGAAACTTGTTCCCAAGCCTATTGATCGTCCGGTCATTGGCACCCGTTGGGTATTCCGAAATAAACTTAATGAGAATGGTTTAGTGACTCGTAATAAGGCTCGACTCGTAGCTCAAGGATACAAGTAAGAAGAAGGTATCGACTAATGAGACTTATGCCCCAGTTGCGAGATTAGAATCCATTCGCATGTTATGTGCATTTGCATGTTTTCATAATTTTAAATTATTTCAAATGGATGTCAAGAGTGCATTTTTAAATGGTTTTATAAAAGAAGAAGTTTTTGTAGCACAACCTCCAGGTTTCACAGATTTTAAAAACCCTGATCATGTTTTCAAGTTGAAGAAAGCTTTGTACGGTTTGAAACAAGCCCCTCGTGCTTGGTATGATCGTCTAAGTTCTTTTCTACTTGACAACGGTTTTTCAAAAGGCAAGGTTGACACTACACTTTTTATTAAGTCTTTCAATGGTAAGCTTCTTTTAATACAAGTCTATGTAGATGATATCATATTTAGATCTACTGATGAATCTCTGTGTCAAGAATTTTCTAAGTGTATGCAGAATGAGTTTGAGATGAGCATGATGGGAGAGCTGAAATTCTTTTTCGGACTGCAAATCAAACAAACTGACAATGGGACGTTCATAAATCAAGCCAAGTACACAAAAGATTTGCTAAAGAAGTTCGATCTGGACAATGTCAAACCTATTGGCACTCCGATGGCAACTTCAACAAAGCTTGATATTGATGAACAAGGCAAGCCGGTCGACACACGTAAGTATCGAGGTATGATCGGTAGTTTACTTTATTTAACTGCTAGTCGTCCAGATATTATGTTTAGTGTTTGCCTGTGTGCACGTTTTCAAGCTAATCCAAAGGAATCACATCTGTGCGCAGTTAAGCGTATCTTTCGATACCTTAAGGGCACTTCTTCTGTTGGCTTGTGGTATCCTAAAACTAAGTCCTTTGACCTTACTAGTTATTCGGATGCAGATTTTGCTGGATGCAAAGTTGATAGAAAAAGTACCAGTGGCACATGTCATTTCTTAGGCAAGGCTTTAGTCTCATGGTTTAGTAAAAAGCAAAATTCTGTAGCCCTATCAACAACAGAGGCTGAGTATATCAGCCGCAGGACGTTGTTGCGCTCAGATTTTGTGGATGAAACAAACCTTGGAAGACTATGATTTATTTTATACACACATTCCCATTTTCTGTGATAACACGAGCACTATTAATTTGACTAAGAATCCTGTATGTCATTCTCGTACTAAACATATCGAGATTCGACATCATTTTCTTAGAGATCATCATCAAAATGGAGATATTGACCTTGTATACATAGATACTGAGAATCAATTAGCTGACATTTTCACAAAACCTCTAGCAGAAGATCGTTTCAATTATTTACGTCGAGAATTAGGAATTTTGGACGTCAATAATGTTAATTGATTTTATTTTATAATTTTATTTCAATATGCAAAAACTGTGTTAGAAACAAGCCAATAAAGAGTCTGTCTGTCACCACAACTACGGTTGAAGCGAAGCGGTACTTAAGAGTTCTCCGGTGAACCTCTGCCAGCTGGGACAGTACTCCTACAGCTAATCTAAAACAGTCGCTGTGTAACGAAATTTAATTTATAAAATAATATTAATTATATTATTTTAACGTCAAAATTACTAATCTTTGAATTAAATATTTGAAATGAGCCAATGAAAAAGAAAGTGTTCCAAACCAAACCCAGGCGAATTCGGCCAGACTTCGGACCGAATTCGGCCCGAGTTCGGTTGAGGGTGTCAGGTTATATAACCAGAACCCGAGAGCCTTTCTTCCTCATTGCTTCCAAACCACATCAAACAGAACCAGCAGCCGCGCGAGGCGAACCCCAAACCCTAGTTCTTCATCACTCCCTCTCTTCCAATCCAAGTGGTGAAATCAATCCAAACTTTGGATTCATGCGGAGTTCTTCATTCTCTACAACATACTCCAATCTCGGAAGGTATAACTCCTTGTTTCCTCTCTGTTCAATTTCGTGCTATTTTCTTTTATTTGCACAAATGGCACCTAAGGGATTCAACCCCTTTAAGAGGAAGAAGACAACCAACCCAAGTGAGGAAGGTTCATCTTCGGATCCACCCACTAATTCCCTATTTTCGCCAGTCCAATCTAGCGACGGCACGTTCGACGGATTTTACTTTCAAATCCTAGACCAAGCCTTAGTTTGGTATGGAGACTTCTCCATGAGATCCATACACTACAACAGATATGGGATACGATAGCGTGCTCAGAATGTTGTAGAATGCCTATTATAGCGTATTATGTCCGCTATAAATGTTCCCGCTATAATTGCCCCATGTACAAGAACGCTATAAAGTTATAGCGTTCATGAACGCTATTGATGGATTATAGCGTTCCATGGCACTATAGACAAGTTATAGCATTTAAGAACGCTATACCAGCGTTATAGCATTTAAGAACGCTATAGGAAAGTAATAGCATTCATGAACACTATTGAGTTACTATAGCGTCCGTGAACGCTATAGATTTGTTATAGCAGTGACAAATGCTATAAAATTTACATAGCATTTACGAACGCTATAGTATCTTAATAACGTTTGTTAATGCTATAAGTTATTTATGGCGTTCGTGAACGCTGTTGATATTTAGTTGCGTTCCTGTATGTTATTAGTTGTTAATAGCTTTTCGATGCACATTCGTTTTTATAACATTTTTTTTCGTGCTATTATATGTGCACCAATAGCATGTCAGAAAGCATTACTGTAAAGAAACAATTCATATCAGAATAGTATTACAGCACATCAAAATAGCATTGCAGATATACATAATGCCACAGATATCTATTGCATATATACACAGAATACGGGTATTCAAAAATTTAAATGCTTCTCGACGAATCAATCACAGAATGAATTTCGAACATAAGTAAATTCATTAATTTCACTGCCAAGAACATTCAAAATTCTTCATAATTTCTCCAAAATTAAACATTAACAACGTAATTAGCGTTTAATTATTTCCATATATATATCCAAAATGTTGCATATCCAAAATTTAGCTCGAACCCTTCGAGCCTATCCACAACCAAAGCTCCTCAGAAATCCTCTTACTTCATCCAACCTACACAAATATAGGGGGAAAACATTAGTGTTCCTGGTTAATAAACAAGCAGTTGAATTTATGAGTTAGCTATCAATAGAAAATTGCCTAAAATTCTATGAGTTATAATCAACCAAACAACTGGAATCCATTGTCAGTTGAATTTATTAGTGATCCATTAATATCCATACATACTTAGCAAGTCCACAACTTGTGGCAATGGAGGGTATTGAGTCCAATGTCTGAACTTTGATTGCAATTTTTGTAAGTAATATTCTTTATATTCTTTTCCTTCCTATACTAATAAGGTAGCAGACTTTAGTAGTAGTTAAAAAGAAGTCATACCCCTCTAATCCTACCCCGTTTTTCAGATTGTCGTACTACTTGTGAAAGTGCATCACCTTCATCTAATTGTTGGGATCCCTCTGAAGGTGGTGCAAGAAGGATTTCCTTGGTCTTTTGCTGAAATTACGATAAAGAAAACTAGAATTAGTCTCCGTTGGACAACGCTTGACTGTCAATACAAGAAAAAAAAAATACTATCCATAAAAAGATAATTGTGTTATACATACAATGAGCTCGTTGTCCTTCGAGTGCTTAGCTTCACCTTTGAGTGCTTAGCATCACCTTCATCTAATAACCTGTATGCAAAAGATTGGAAAAGAACTCAATGTACATTTGCCTAAGAATATTTTGCAAGTGAATGTCTTGTGCAAATAAGAAGCAAATACATTTTAACTATTGAGCACCCATAAATATGAAATTAGAACAACTTTTGTATTCTCCTTCATCAGTTATATTATGTTATGAACAATCAGGTCAGGTTATTATACAATTTTAAGAGGCTCTTTTTATTATCGCATCTGCTAATATCCAAGCCATGTACCATTAAAATGAGATTGTTACTAGAGTCACATAGACACTCTAAAATAGATAGTCGACACTCCAAAATCAATAGTGTGAAGTGCTGCCATGTCCCTATCATGACATATCATGCATAATTGACGAGGATACAAGAGAGGTAACTTCATAATACGGAGGTGGAAAGAACTTAATGTATCAAACAGTGTTCTATCATATTAATGCTAGACGAGCTACAAGCAAGAACTGTGTACCTGTTGTTGCTGATAGTTCCCTTGTTCTTGAACTTGAGCTGGCTTTATTGAACCCTCTCAATTATCAACTACTATTCATTATGACAATACAATACTACACCATATACTGACTCCTACAAAATGAATCTGATACACATGATGAGACGAAATAGATATCATATAGATCCTCCAAGCTTCATTTCAGAAAATTTGTTCAAATAAGATGACACCAAAAGAAAAGAAAAATACTCAAAATTAACAATATCAGGAAAATGACTACAAATTGTTGCATAACTGACTATCGAATGAATTATCTCCGATTCATGCTAAGAAGTTCCTAAACATTACTGCAGGGAACATTATTGTAGGAAAGGTAAGGCTCATTTAGCAAATAATCTTCTCACTTAATCAGGGTAAGTTCTGTCATTGAATGCAGTGCTTTACAGCAGCAACATAATGGTAAGAATGTCGACAACAGAGGCCAAGGCAACCTTCAACTCGGTTTCACAATTGTCTTCACCTACAGTAAAAAATGATAACAAGGTTAAGATCAGATTAGGAAGGTGTAAGAATTGCAACAAGTCATATTTAGTTATATCAGAGTTCTTAGATAAGCAAAAAGAGTATTCTTTAGTCACAAAAGGCCACATGAATACCTTGAGAAATGAGTAACTTAACATGCAAATTTATGATCAAGGAGAAGAAAATCAAGTAGTTGTAACAAAATTGGTAGCTTTTATTAGAAATCATATGAGTTGGCAACACTTTTAAAGAAAAGAAAACTCTTCTCCTAGCTCTTCTTGATAAGAACTATAAAGTTGTCTGCATATTCATAGATAGAAACATAACAGGGCGTCACAAAGGGAAAAGTGTTAATTAAACAGGCTGATAGTAATGAAAGAAATACACTTCCAGTTACTTCCCACTACTCCAGAACCCAACGGGCAGACATCAGTTCTCCAGACAAAATGACAGAGAGCCCACGTTAATCAATTGAAGTGGATGGAAGAAGGGCCAGTAACCAATACTTTTATCCCAGTTCCATGAACCAAATGCACCCTCACCCTATATTGATCACAATATCACTATTCTCCCAGCAATATAAAATTTAGAAGAACATAAAACTCCAAGATCATAAAGTGACACAAAATGCTGACATTTGCTTACATTACATAAATTATATAACCTATAAGCAAGATCGCCAAACAAGCCTCGTAGAGATGATAGACAGCACTCAGATCAAAGAGATCATAATCTCTACACTAAAAATATAAAATCATAAATGAGAAACAAAATTAGCATGAAAACTCAAAACATAGTATAAAATGAGTTGATCATCATGATTTGATAGTGTTATAAACATCCAACAGAAATATCTGAATCACTTCTGTCCCTAAAAAGCAAAAGCACCGATGAAGATGATAATTTCAAGGTGACAAAAAGTTTGCATAACAAGTCAGAATATTGTAAGAAGGGTCACTCATCCGAGCTGTTATATAATATTTGCACTAAAAATCAAAATATACTTTTTCCAAAAAAGAAATAAAGAAATGAAGGTCAAATTCCAAGCTGATTAAAAAATGTGAACAAGAAGATCACAATTTCTGTAAGCAAGATCAATTCCAAGCTGACAAATAAATTGTGCACGCAAATGACTTCCCTCGCATAAATGTGACCAAGACACAATTCCAAGATAATAAGCAACAAGAAAACAATGACAAGATAAAAGGGTGTCCCGTGTCACGAGGCTCTCGCTTATGCATGCAGGGCCTGGGGAGGGTCATGATGTGTGGAGCCTAACCCCCCATATGTATGGAGAGCATGTAGGCTCTGTTTCCCTTACTGGAAACAACACCCTCCAGGTTATAAACAACATAAGCCTTAAGAAGCCTTATCGTCGGGCTAGGTGAAGTATTTTTTACATATATTTTAGGCATCATCATAATTTTAACATGAGGCAACAAATTTTTAACAAGAAGCACATAGGTTCCGCAGACACATACAGGGTTACTTTTCTGGTTGCAAATTGTTATATACAACAACAATAAAGCCTTTATCCAAAATTTCTTGGGTGCAAATTGTTATATAAATAAGATAATTAAACTCTGAACTCAAGAAGCATAAACGATCTTCTAAAACCAAGGTAATGATTACACATCCAAGCCGTACCCAGTGGATGCACAAGAAAATTTCAAGCCACATCAAATTTCCAAAATGAACAAGTTGGACGAACTGCTCATATTGAATGCAGCTTGATCCCTCAATTTGGTAATTAGGCCCACAGTTGGACGAACTGCCCATACGAATTGCAATCAATTTTATACAATAAATTTTGCATCAATAATTAGAAATAAAGCCCCAAATTTTGGAAGTTTATGATTGCTATTAAAAAAACCCTAATTTTGGAAGAATATATACCTCTGCCATTGGAGGAGATGATGGAGAATTTCAAAGACTGGAAATTTATGATTTTGTTTAGGAACGCCGTTCCAAACGAATGGTGTCGTCACCGTCGTCATCCCTCAACTAGGACCGCCTCCCGACCTCATGCCTCCTTTTACCGTCGTCACACCTAAACCAAGGCTGCTCGATGATGAACATCTGACCTCGACCAAGGCCGCTTCCCGACCCTGATGACTCCATCCGCTTCTCGACTCTGATGATGAGGAAAAATGTAGAAGGAGAAGAGAAGGGAGAAAAGGAGAGAGAAATCTAGGGATCGGGGGATACCAAGGTTGGATTTGAAATCCCATCTGTTCCCAACACATTGACATGTCACGTGAAACTCATGTGACCAAAACTTTTGAACTTTTTAATTTTTAGTAATTTTAGTAAGAGTAAAACTTTGATACCGAAGGGGGTAAAGGGGGTATCAAAGTTTTGATACCCCCTATGTATGACAAGTGGGACCCCCTCAATATTTATGTATATATATATGTTTATACATTTTACGAAGAGGGAGGGGCCCACATGTCATACATAGAGGGTATCAAAACTTTGATACCCCCTTCGGTATCAAAGTTTCCTCCTTTTAGTAACGGTTATGACCATTGGTAACAAAATACTATACCTTACAAATTTTTACTTTTATTTTTTATTATTTATACTAACGGTTTTTTCAATGTCTAACGGTTTGTTACTGTTAGAAAAGGGTAACAGTAAAAAACCATTAGAATTTGGAAAAAATTTGTGTTAGGAAAACCTTATTTTGGTGTAGTGTATAGGTTAGTCGCCAGGTTAGTCGCTAAATTACCATAATTTTGTAGTGTAAAGACTCACACACTATAAGATCCCTCACGAAAAATCCAAATAATCCCTCACGAAAACCCAAAATAATCTATCAGTCGGTCGGTCGGTCTTTAGGGTTTTCGTGAGGGGAGAGAAAGACATAGAGAAGAAGATGAGGAAGAGGGAGGGTTTCGTGAGGGGAGCGTTACCTGAGGAAGAGGGAGGGTTTCGTGGTAGATAGAAGGAGGGGGATGGGTTTTCAGTTTGGCGCGCGGGTTATGAGGAGTTGAAGGGTTGGAGGAGAATACATTAAGGTTTTTTCAAACATAAGACATAGCATTTTGCTATGGACGGTACCGATTTAATTTCTAAAAATCCAACGGACGGGATCGCCCGCTATCGAGAATGCTATAAATTATACAACGAAACTAAATCGCTCCTATAACTTATTTTTAATATAAAATAGAAAACTGTGTTGCTTCTCCCATGATTGGAACAGTAGATAGTTCAATTGTGAGCATTCGATTAACTCGGTTAACCGAACCGAATTACCAAAAACCGAATTCGACCGAAAATCGAATAACAAAAATTAAAACCAACCGAAATATCCCGTACCGAACCAAACCGAACGGAATAAATCTGTTCGATTTTCAGTTTATTTGGTTTAACCAATATTTCAGTTTATTTATTATTTTTTGTCAATATATATAGTAACTAAATATACAAAGATATATTTCGTATATATATTACTAAAAAAATTTATTCGGTTTACCAGGGAGAGGAATTTTAGATAAAATTTCTGAAAGGTTAGTGGGATTAAACCGAAACCGAATTCCAAAACCGAAACCGAAACCGAAACCGAATAAGAAATTTTAGTATTTTCGAAACCGAAACCGAACCGAATTGTTTTCAAACCGAACCGAATCTCTTATTCTGTTAGGTTCGGTTTGGATTTCGGTCCAAAAACCGAATAATGCTCACCCCTAGACATACGGGCATAAAAACTATACCCTTAACAACGTTCATAACACGCTATATAAAGTTCTGTTAACAGCACTGCATAATGAACGCTATTGATAATGACATTCTAATAGCAGGGAGGCTTCAACGCTATAGATAAACTGCTATTGTATGAACGTTTAATAGCACTTCAATATGAACGCTATGGATGATTATATTATAATAGCAGGGAGGCTTGAACGTTATAGATAAACTGCTATTATATTCTATTTTAATAGCACTGTGGAAGGAACGCTATTGATGATGACATTCTATAGCAGGGAGGCTTGAACGCTATAGATAAACTGCTATTGTATGTCCTATTTGTTGTAGTGATATGCAGAGGCGCACCCATCAAGTAGACTGTATTTCCTGATTATCGCCATTTCTTTGAGGCATTAAGGTTACAGCATTTTGTTAAACTCTGTTTTCCCGTAGCAACTAATGCCATTAGACTGTTTTACTGCAATATCATATTAAACACTTTTGATGTAAGCACACGTGTTGGAGGATTAGATATCAATTTCAATGATGTTCTCTTAGCGGAGATCCTTGGTATTTCCAACGAAGGTGAACCGCTTGTTGACATCACTGAGTTTGATTTCCCAGAAGGCACGACACTTACCAGTTTCAAAGCTGAACTTTGTGCACCTGATAGAGTTCGCTCTGGAAAGTTCAAGGCAAACAACTTGAACTTGTTTAATTATGAATTGCACCGTATTATTTATTCCACTCTCCTTCCGAAGTCTACTTCGAAGGATGATGTCACGTCTCTTGAATTATCTGCTATGTATCATATTCTTAAGGGAATTCCATTTTCTGTCCCTAAGACCATTATTCAGATGATGGGACATTGTCGTACAAGAGATAAAAATCTCTCTTATGCGATGATTCTCCCACGCATCTTCCAGCGTTTAGACATTGACTTATCTACTTGTGCTCAAGACCCTGAGCCCAAGGTTCTCAAGTTATCTCATCGTAGTATGACTGCATCTGCTCCTCCTTCTGATCCTGCTACTGCTCCACCTCCTCCACCTCCTCAGCAGTATGCTATGACATTTGAGGGCATACACCAGCACCTTTCAGATTTGCACGTCTCCATGACGGACATGGCCTGCGAACATGAGTTCCGCGACGTCACCCGTTATCAGGCGATTGCAAATTCTTTAGCTGATCTTCATTTCGCCCAGACTGGACATTCAGCCGGTTCCATCCCTAGAGATCCAGCTTTCTCTGGTTACCGCTGTGAGGATGAGGCTGTTCATGCCTACTTCCAGCCCGGTAACGCATATGATTGGTACCGTTCTAACCGTGCTCCTCCTCGTGACTATGTCGATGAGTTTTACACTGGCGCTCCTCCTCACCCTTCTGGCACGGGTACCTCTGGAGTTGGTCCTTCTGGACATGCTGGTCATCATACTGATGATGATGATGATGATGAGGAGTTGTGATATGTTAGTTGATATGAGACTTAGACGTTATCTCATGTATACTTGGAAATGCTTCGACATTCCAAGTTTTTCTTTTTTCAGACTTTATTATCAGTATTTTTTTTTGAGGACTTGTACTGGATTTATTTTATTTGATGTCACCTGAACATCTTTATCTTTATCTTTATCTTTATGAGATTCGTACTTTATGATTCACATCAGTTTATTTACTTAGCATTTCTTTATCTGCTTCTCTACAATAAACTGCCTGTGATATAATTCTTTGTTTATTATAAACTGCCTGAGTACAAATACATGCCTGTGATGTCATTCATATTTTCTTTACTATCATTTATTATCTTTATTTTCTTGTGTTTCTTCACTGTTTGTTATTTATGCATTGATTGCGGGGGAGTTTTTACTCTTTTGCAATTATTTTGCTAAGTGACAACGGGGGAGAAAAATAAAGATCTAACATTCTTTTAAGAAAATGCAGGACATGAACAATTTTTGATTTTATTTCAAGCTTAAATGTTATATCATTCATAGTTTGTCAATTATCAAAATGGGGGAGATTGTTGGCCCATTGGTCATATGGTCAACCTGATTTTAATAATTGATCAAACTCTGTCTCGATATGTGAAGCTAGTCAGGATGTATCGGACTCTTGGACATGAACAAGAACAGCTATCTACACAGTTCAAGACCGAAGCTATGTTTGCCTGTTCGAGTCTGTATTTCCTTTGAGCAATGTATTTTCTATTTTATTGAGTCTAGGAATACGTTGTACATCGAGTCGTACTGGCAAATAGGCTATTCCAAAATATTTTCAAAATACTTTTAAAATATCCTTTGTTTTGAAAAACATTCTTTAAAACAAAAGTTTTAAAAAGGTTTTCAAAAAGGTTTTCAAAAATCATCAAAAACTATATTTTTAAAACCTGACCTAACCCTAACAGAACTCGGCCAGAGTTCGGTTGGTGGCCGTTTGATTTTTGAATTCTTTGGAACTTGGTCCTCCTGCAGTTGCGAATTTGACCGAGATTTCCTCATCGAGTTCTGCCCGAATTCTGCCCGAATTCTGCCAGAATTCTGTCTTTGGAATTCCTATAAATAGAGAAAGATTTCGATCATTTCAACTCACTCATTCACTTTCAATCTTCTCTCTATCTAAATCTTTCCATCTTCCAAAGAGTTTTTTTGAGCTTTAAATTTCAGATCCCAAGCCAATTACAATCCTCTAGTCGATTTGCCAGTGCGGTACGGTCTAGAAGTTTCTGAGAGATTGTAATCAGAAGGCTTGATTGAAGAATACCTCTTCACAATTGAAGTTGGACGAGTTCTTCATATCAAGGCTCGCGTTGTAGAAGTTGCAAGGACTTCGTAAGAAAACTTGCGGTTTTGCCAATAGTGGATTTAACTGGTAGCAAGAGTTCTACCGACTGGATTAGTCCTCAACAGAGAGAAACCAGTATACATCGCTGTCTTTGCGTTTGCATTCTTATCTCTGCCTTTACTTTACTTAGTTGTAATTATTATTCTGTGATCTTGCTGCTAACATTTTTTAATTAGCAATATTCCGCTGCCTACTCTATTCACCCCCCCTCTAGAGTATTGTGCTTTACGATTTCGTTCCTACAGTAAGTACTCTTATCCTTGTATAAACCTTGTGCTAACTATTTGTGGAACTGTCTATATCTATGGTTGGCAGTGAAAAATTGTTGCCAAGATTGCTTATGTTTTCTTTTCATTGACTCGAGGGAAGAATCAAGAAATTGATGGTGGTTTTCTTTTCAGTTGTCATTGAAGAATGTTAAGATGACACCAATACAGTACCGTGAAATAAGTATTACACGACATTAAAATAATGTCATCATAAAGTTATTACACGTCACTTTTGTTGTGCCATTGAAAATCCAAAAACTTTCTATGACACCCCCTCTAGACAGCACTAGAAAAGTGTCATGGAAAGTCATCAATGACACTTTTTGAATGTCGCTAAAACATATTTTTGTTGTAATGAGAAGGAGTTGATGGGGAGTTAGGGTTTGTGGGAGAAGTGGTCGGCTAAGGGGGGAGCTATTGTTTGTATACGATGGGGAGAGAAGGAGATGTGTTAATATGAAGAAGGGTTGGCTGTGAGAAAAGTAGAGAGAGTTGTTGGAATCTCTCTCAAAAGTGGTATGTGTTGTTGAAGTGGGATTGGCCAAGGGATAAGGTGTTTCATAGGTGGCTTTCCTAAAGCCATCTCTTGGGCTTGGCCAAAAAAGGGTAAATTTTGAATAGTAAGGATTGATTGTGTTTTATTAGAAAATTTCCCTCTAACATTTAGGGAGAAAGATTTGTCCATTAGGGTTATGGGTGAGCTTGCCTTGTGTGTTTGGTGTTTTGTAGGAGTGGAATGGTGTTATGTGTGTAGGTATTCATGAGAGGATGACATGAAGCTTGAGTTTGGTCCATTGGAGTCGGGTTGGGTCAAAGTCGGGCTAGGTGCAATCAATGGCTTAATTTAAGTCATTTATGATCACGGATAAATAAGTAACATGTGGGGGCTCAATTGAATGGGACACAAGTGTCAGGTGTGTAGTAGGCTTAATGTCGGTCATGTCCATATTTTGGGTTGACAGATTTTGGTCGAAATAGTGTCCCCAATTCGAGTCAAAAATAAATATGACTCCATGGTATGAATCAAGACCGAGTCTTGTATCAGAAAAGTTATGTAATTAAAATAAAGTATAAGGATGTGTGTTTGAGGGGGACACGAAGGTCATGGATGTAGAGTGTCTCGACTAGATCATGCATGTGAAATTGGTTTTGAGAAAATGACTAGTTGTGTGCTCCTAAATCAAAAGTCACGACAACGTGCATATGATAATCAAAATTAAAAGTGGAATTCATTAATAACTAGAAATTCATAATTAAACGTATTTAAACCCTAATTAATCCTAATCAATTCTAATTAAAATTGAGAGGGCTTACAGGCGGTCGAATACTAGATGACGGCGAGGTCTAGACCGTACACGGTAGATCCGATCGGCAGCAGCAATCTCGTATCCTGACTCCTTCAGAACACGACATGCAGTGAACTCCTCTAATGAGATGGCCGGACACGGCAGTCGGCGAGTAGATCTAGGGTTCGATGGTGGAGTCTGTAATGAGTTAGGTAGACATGGGTTTGTTCGAGAGTGTATGACCCGTCGTTTGTAAGCCCTATATTAGGGGACATATGACACGACTACGACTAGGTGGGGTCAACACGGGAGTGTCCCTGTCAGAAAACAAAATGTAAATGACTAAAATTAGTGGAATGGACATGGTAGGGACACGGTCATTAGGACCACTAATGATTAGGAATAATTAACCCAACAATTACTTAGGCTATTTATAGCCATGATTATGAAAGACCTAGAATCTCTAGACACATGGGCTGGAGGAATATTCTTGGCATATTCCAGAGAATATTCTTTAGAACATTCCAGATTCCAATGAATATGTCCTGAGGTTTATTAGTGCTAATCATGGATTAATTAATACTAATCCAAAATAGTTAATTAAATTCTAGAATGTTTCCACTAGTCATGTATCTAAAAGTTCCACAATGGATTTCCTATATAGCCACTCCACTTAGAATTAATTAAAAATCTGCCATTCCTACAATAGATAGTCATAATAAATCCAAATAAAGTATGCTAATTAAAAATTATTAAATAAATTCGAATAAAATATTCTAAAAGTTATTAGAAAAATAATAAAGTATTAGGGAAAAATAGATTTTATTAATTGGAGAAAAGAGAGGTTACAACCAGATTACTATTAAAATCTATATTTTCTCGCTAAATTACTTAGTGACTGGCTTAGTGGGTGTAGCTTTTGTTCATTCATCAGTGCATTCCCCAATATGCTGATCTCCCGCCAGTTTGTCCACAGGTATAAGATATCCTATTGGATGTTTCGAGACGATGGCGGATCCTCATTACGGAGAGCTGGAGATCAGACAACGCATGGCTGATTTGTATAAAAAGAAGTATTGAAT
The DNA here is from genome assembly GCA_029216955.1 of Iris pallida. Taxonomy (NCBI): domain Eukaryota; kingdom Viridiplantae; phylum Streptophyta; class Magnoliopsida; order Asparagales; family Iridaceae; genus Iris; species Iris pallida. Next base: position 286,097 of record JANAVB010031820.1, read on the forward strand.
GGAGTAAGTCATTATAATTCTGAAGAGAAGTAATGTATGGAAAGAGTTCTTGTAATCCAGTTTAGTTTTGAAAGTTGTAAGCCAAGTTGCATGTATCTGTAGGCTATTGAAAGCCATTGTAATTGATTCAATTATCAATAAAAGAAAGATTTATTTTTATTCCATTGTGTTTATTTGGTTTTTGCAATATAGTTCCTCTGCTTATAATCTGATTAATCTATTTGTTATTGTGCAATTCGTGCATTGGACAAGCACAACTTAGACTTGTATGGCATCACGCCTAGTGGTGACCTTACAATCCTCTGGGATCGGGGCGTGGCACATGCCATGATTCCTGATCCTATACTTAGATGATATTCTAGTTTACTTTATACGATCATGTACATGCTCACATGTTCCAGTTTATTTTCATGTTTATAATTTTCTTTCATGTTTCCTATGGTACATTTACTTTATTCATGATTGCACTTATCGTCTTTCTTTCAATCTTTATTATGCTTGTATGCTAGTTTTAGTTCATAGTTGGCTTCCTTTGTGGTACTTGTTATCTGGGGTCTAAACCTACTGGTTTTGTTTGTCCAGATATGGTAGCAAAATTGGAGGATCTTCCGTACCTCTCACTCGATGGTGGCCACCATGAGCACTAGAGTACCTGAGTGGGTTTTTCCTTCTCTTACCCACTAGTATGTGCACATATTCTTTTGCCGCATTTAGCCACCGAGTACGTGTCTACTTCATGTTTTGGACCTTGACATTTAACCTGCATGCATAACATGATTTCTATATTCTAGACTGCAGCTATAGCGGATCATGTATGACTTACACTCTTACTAATTTTTTTATTTTATATTACTAGCTTCATGATAATCTATATATTATAGTTAGGGTGCTTTATTATTTTGTATGTCCGATGATCATATTATAGTTAGGACGCTTTTTTATCACGTCCCAGAACATGAATATTATAGTCAACAAATACTTGTGATTGAGATACCTATGATTGCTTGACCTAGGATTGACTGATGGACTATAGTAGTAACCCCCATGTCTAAACTGGACTGTAGTAGTAACCCCCATGTCTAAACAATCGTGACTGTTTCTCGGGGTACTGGAGTACTTTGGTATACTCAACTGGCCAAGTTCCATCCCCTTCATGTTTTGGGACGTGATAAAAAAGTAATTTTTTTATTTAATTGATAAAATTTTAATATATATTATTTTTGCGACATAAGTGTTTGTTGACATGACTTATGTTTGAGTTGCTGCTTTCAATCTTCCTTCAAGCTTCCTTTGTGATACCACAAATAAAACTTGTAAAGAGGCTGAAAGAGAAAAATACAAAGCATAAGTCACATAAAAATATACCTATCTAACAGTAATAACATATCGAAAGTGATACATTTTTTCAAGAATATTTAAGATACTAGATACAATTGTCTAGATCATACATAGATTTTCTATGCCACAATTAGGTTTTGATTAGATTCGTTTTCCACAATGCAAGCTCTCAACAAAAGTTGCACATGAGTGCATTCTTTTGATTAGATTCGTTTTCCATATATATATATATATATATATATATATATATATATATATATATATATATATATATATAATGGAATAATAATAATAAATGTTTTGCATATTGAATAATCATGTATTTAGTTGCAAATTCGTTTTACATTAAATTGTCATTTAGGCACCTTTGCAACTTTGGCTTTGGAAAGGGGGTTGGTGCAAATTTTTATCCCATGGGAAAACAAAACCAATGGACCCTGGTTTCTTTCCTCCCTATGACTCAGCCAAGGCTGGCCATATTTCCATTCTCATTTCCCCATGAAGACACTGGTTACTCCCTCAAACACATTTCACTTTCCAAAGAATTTTTTTTCTTTTCTACAAAAAAAAACCACCCCCGTTCATCACAACCAGCACACCCACCACCCTCTTCCTCCCTCTCTCTCCAGCATTCATCTCCCCATCTCCATCCTCGCCTTCTTCTCATCTCTATCTCTCCTCACTCTCTCCCTCTCCCACCACTGCTGCGGTTGCTGTGCCCGTACCCGTACGCCTCCACCGTGCCTGCATCTGCCGAGCTGCCGTCGGCCAGGCCGTCCGCTGCCGGTTTCCTCCGCTCCTTCGGTTTTACCTCCTCCTCCTCCACCTTTAACCTAGGTGAAAGTTCATTTCTTCCCCAATTTCTAAACCTAGGTTAGAAACCTAGGTCAGAAGCTTGGGTTATACATGTATATATATATATATATTCTGAACCATTGATTTGGGTTATGATAGGGAGAAGTTTGGAAGAAAACCTAGGTCATCTACAAGCAAGGAAAGTCCTCCCCCTTCTCCTCTTGGAAATTTCATTTTGACATTCTACATTGTCATAAATCCATATTATATAGTTTTATTTTATGAAAATTTATAAAATTTATGACCAATCTAATTTTATGAGGATGAAATGTTGATATAAGCATAAAAATTACGAAATATACTTATGGACACAATTAATGTACATATGAGTATCTTGACACAATATATAGGACACGAAAATGGACAGTTCATTTTAGTTTATATATTATATATATAGATTTATGGTTGTCAGAGTATAAAGAAAAAAGGATAATACTCATGAATACATATGCTTAATTACTTTCATGTATAACTAGTTTTATATGTATATATGTATATAGGGAGATGCATATATATATATATATATATATATATATATATATATATATATATATATATATATATATATATATATATATATATATATATATATATATAAAATATATATATATATACAAAAAAAAAAGTTGTATCCATAAATATATATATATATACCATGGACATATGTATTTATGGATACAACTTGTATATATATATATATATATATATATATATATATATATATATATATATATATATATATATATATTATATATATATATATATATATATTTATATATGTATATATATATATATATATATATATATATATATATATATATATATATATATATATATATATATATATATATATATATATATATATATATATATATATATAGGTTTTATAGACTTTTAGTATGATATGTATATATATTAGGTCTTATTTAGTTTAATTTTGAAATATTAAATTTGAAAAATTATCAATTTAATACAATATTATAATTCTGTCCAGATTTAAAAAAATATGCTTATTTGACATATTTTGTTTTAAACACTCAGTTAGAATAGGTATTTATATGTACCGGAATATTAGGGTAACCCTCCTATTAAATTTTTCAAGTTAAATTTACTATTTGGCACTTTCAAGAAGTTAATATATGGTATATAGCAAGTATAAGTTGAATTGAGCATATTATAATTTAATTTTTGGAAATCTATTCACTATGTGTAGTACTTAGAAACTTGTTCGATAAAATTGTGCCAATAGCTATGTGTTTGCTTGAGCTGTGTAGCACCCAAAGAACATTTGCAAATAAATAAGTAAAATAAGCTAGCTCGTTCAGGTACGAAGGAAAATTTTCTTATTTTGATATTTTCTTATTTATTAAACTGCGTGGTTACCGGTGTTGAGGGTTGCTCCACCGAAGGGGTTAGCGTACCCAAAATTTTGATATATATATATATATATATATATATATATATATATATATATATATATATATATGTATATATATATATATATACTATATATATATATATATATATATATATATATATATATTTTTGTTGTAAAATTTTCGGATCAACAAATACAAAGGAGACTCTGCCAAAATTTTCAGTAATTTTGGGAGTTAGCTAAATTTAGAGAATTACAGAATTAGGAAAATATAATTGAATAATTTAAGTTTATATCTAGCTTCCTAGCCAACAAGATATTACCACATGGCATGTTGTCTTTGACAGACGAGATGGTAAAATAAGTTGAATGATTCCTTACCAATAATTATTACCATATGGCGTGTTGTTTCCGACACACGAGATGGTAATAAGTTGAATAATCTCCTGTCAACAAGATATTACCGTATGGCGTGTTGTCTTTAACATACGAGATGGTAATTGAGTTGGAACATGATATTAGACATATGAGTCAATAGACAATTTTTTGTGATTGTAGTTGTATCATGGGGTGGGAGAGAACAACTAGATCGCATCTATCAAAATCCCTACAATATAATAACTCTAATAAAAGCTGATCAGTAGTCCCGCATCTGTAAGGCCTTGCGATGTCGGGGTGAGGCCTAGCTCACCAACAGAGAACAGTCCAATAAATTGCGAGAATAAAATCGAAATTTAAAAGTTAATGCATACAAGTTTCCCACAAGATGTGGGGGATCGGATCTAAAGCACCGTACCCAATCCAGACACCACCTGGTCCCGGATAAATGGAATTATTGTCGAAAAATTAGAGAGTGATCGTGATCCACATATGTTCTCTAAAATTGCATAACCATGAAGAATAGTGTATTTGTGATTATATTATAGTTAGGTCTTGTGTGATAACTTGTTGAATTAGGATATATAGTATTTCTAAATATCTTACATATAAATCCATAAATGAATTAAGTCACATTCTTTTATTCACTCAGTTCTTTTGAATTATATTTCATACTTCTTACTGCCTTTGACCCGAGGACTTGCTTGTCGTTCTAAACGACCTAGTATTTGTTCACTAGGGGAAGACGAGAATCCAGAATAGATAATGCCTCTGTATGATGAAGACGAAGATGAATGATCATCAGGTAGCTTGGTAGAGATGTCAACAAAGTTCATTTTGCTGTTGAAGTATGCAAATTAAATGTTTTGATAGAACTTGCAGACATGTTATCATGTAAAATGATGTGAAGGTTATGTTTGGAAGACTCTGAATGTAATATATTTTGTGCCTTATCCTAGCTTTTACAGGCGACAATCGCAATTTTAATATTAGAATGTTGTGTACGTGCGTAGCCTGAAGATGTATCATTGCACCTAGATTTCGTTATTTTGAAACGTGACGTGACAATATCACGTCCATTATAAACTCCGCTAAAGTGATGTCAAATTTATAATCTCATCTAATTATGATTCATTCATTCTCAATAGCCTAGTGCCCATCAAGGTTACACGGTTGGATCCTTGTATCCCCTAAGGTTGCAGCATGGGTTGAGGCCCTTGTACTCCCTAAGGTTGCTGTGCGGATTAAGGTTGCTGATTTGCGGTTGCCATGGTGGTTATTCATTTTTCATGATAGCGAAAAAGAATCTACTTTATCAAATATAACACCGGATTGCTCGTAAGTATTAGAAGAGATGTAATAATCTTTTTTGTGGTAAATTTGGATGAATTGAGCCATATTTATAGGAATAAAATATCCTTGGAATATTGCTGTTATATAAATATTTTAATCATTTTCAGTAAAATTTTCAAAATACTGCTTATTAACGTTCAAATAAAAATGTTTAAAAATTTGGGATATTTTGGTAAAAATATTCCCAATACACAATTTGGGATGTTGATAATTTTTACGAAAATATCCCTTCCGAAGTTTATCTAAGAGGTTAGTAAGGAAATATTTTAGTAAAATAACCCCAAGAACAATTAAAATACCAAACTGGTGGGTCGGGAGAGGAATCGGACCTCGTCGGATCGACATATTTTGGGAGGAGTACCTGATTCGGATTGCATTTTGTATCGAGCCGGGCCTTCGGGTCTGAGCGGTGAACCCAATCCGAAATTTGGGTTATGGTGGGCCGGGCCGGATCGGACCGTTGACCGAGTCCCAGCCGACCCAGCCAGATTTTAGATTTGACCGGGCCGGGCCCGGCCCGAGTCGGGTTCCGGCCGCCCGTCCTGGATCATTTCGTCGTCCTCGCATCAAATCCTCTCTCCTTCGATCGATTCCGAGAGACCTTAAAGAAAAAATCACCAACCAAGGAGAAGAAGAAGGGAGGAGCAACAAATTAGGGTTTTATTTGGAACCATTCTGTCTTGTCAATCTCTCCTTCACTGGTAAAAGCCTAATTTTCTGATCTCAGTTTTTCTTACGATCGCTCTACTTCGTTGTTGTTGTTTTTTCTCTTAGGGTTTCGTCAGAACGATCGGATCTGCATATGTTTCGGAGTCGATTCGAATGCTAGGGTTTCTGATTCGTGGTGTTCTTATGGATCGCGTCTACAATTGTGTTTGTTGGAATTTATTAGATCTTTGTGCTCGGAGAATCCGTCAATGCCGTAAAAATTGTACTTTTAGATGATTTGTAGTATTTTTTTTTTCTATTAGAATGTTCAATTAGGTGAAATTGATTAGCTTGTTAATTGAAGTTTGTGTGATCGCGAGGTCAGTTTGGAATGGTTTGCTCTGTCGTGTCAGTTGACTCAGTTCATTTTGTCCGTCGCGGCAATCCATGAAATTTTATTTGTCAGATAGACTGGCTTTTGTGGCAGTTGAGCTTCCGGAATTGTTAGCAGATGTTCACTAATCTCAAGTGGCACCTACTGCGTGTCCTAGTGGATTTGGATTGTCCAATACTATATTGCACATTGTGGGTACGTCAAGGATTTTTCCAAGTGTCCGTACTTCCTAGTATGGATCCAAAAAGTATCCAAGTTTTATTTGATTTTACTTTTTTTTTGAAATGGTAAGTCTATATCCTCCAGCCCGACCTAAGCTCGGGACTTTTTATTACATCAATCATCCCTTACACGATGTACTCGGACTGACCGTCGGTATCACGATCCTCTCGTCTTGGCATACTGCTCCTTCCGTTCAGGCTTAATCAGTCTTTACCTGAATATCTCGATTCATATTTATGCGCATAGCGCACCCATGGGGATTTGAACCTCCAATGTGTTTCCCCCAATAGGAGCATCAGACCCTTTCCCCAATGGGGTAATACTGGGATTAACCGACTGATCTTAATGATACTAGCAGTTTTCAAATAGTCGATTGGTGAAGACTGAAAACGTAGGAAGCCTGATACTGCAAATGCCAAATTGTATCCGTGTTTTGTCGTGTTAGATACGAACCGTAAACAGACTCTAAATACACTTAGGACATGTAAAAAATTGGTGTTTTTCGTGTCTTTCTGTGTCGTAGTCGTCTCCATACAACATTGGTGAAAACAGAAAGTAGAAGTTTCTTATTTCTCTTTTAACATATTTGGATACAATTAAATAGTGCGAAAAAACTATCCCATCTGTTATAACCAGATAAGGTTATGAATATACTTTTTTCTCTCATTTTAATGAATAGTTAGACATAATGCATATATTCTGTCTGCATTTTCTAATGAGAGTAATATTTAAGTTATATTCCTCAGTTTTGTTTTTGTATGCTTATGTGCAGGTCCAGGAAGTTGGGAAACCGAATGGCGATGATTGATGAGCCACTGTATCCTATTGCAATTTTGATAGATGAATTGAAAAACGAAGACATTCAGCTGCGGCTGAATTCCATTCGTAGGCTTTCTACAATAGCTCGGGCCCTTGGAGAGGAAAGGACCAGAAAGGAATTAATTCCTTTCCTTAGTGAAAACAATGACGACGACGACGAGGTACTTCTTGCGATGGCAGAAGAGTTGGGCGTATTCATTCCATATGTTGGGGGAGTGGAATATGCTCATGTCTTGCTTCCACCTCTAGAAACTCTTTGCACTGTAGAGGAAACCTGTGTCAGGGACAAGGCTGTTGAATCGTTGTGCAGAATTGGAACTCAGATGAAGGAAAGTGATTTGGTGGATTGGTTTGTTCCTCTTGTAAAGGTACAACAAGAATGGCCACAAGATTAAGATTTCTATAATCTAGTTGATATGTGCTTGAAGTTTTTTTTTTTTGATTTTTCCAATTCTTCCAATAGATATGGATTAAGATTTCATGTGAATGACTGTCTATATGTCGGCAATATATTTTGTCTAACACCCAACATGCATAGAAGTTTCTCGCAGTTTATGATGGTTATTTTAGTTGGCACATCTCCCATTTCAATTCATAACAAGCATTTGTTCTGATACCTCTATTGCCTTATTCCTTCGTAGCTATTAAAAGACGTGGCTTGTGTAGCTTCCAGTATATTGTAACAGGAAAAACTCTGAACTTTTATTTTGGACTAATAAAGTTAACACTTAAACTTTAGCTAATAGCTCTCAAACTGTGTATACGTGTGTGTAGCTTCATATAGAGACCCAAGAGTTTTAGGAATTTGTCAATGACAACTTAAATTCTTTTCATCTATAACTATTATTTGCTACTTGTTATGTTGATATTGTAGACATATATGGATATATAACTTTGTTGGTTAGGAAAGCAGTGAAGGTTCTCCATCCTCCTCTGTGGCATACATAATTTGTTTGATACATATTTGAGCTTATATATATATATATATATATATATATATATATATATATATATATATATATATATAGGTGCAAATGACCACTAGCCTAGTGGTTAAGAGAGATGCATGCGGCCCGAGTGGCCAGGAGTTCGAATCCCAGTGGGAGCAATTCCAGAAACAATTTACCTGGTTCAAAAAAAAAAAATAAATAAATAAATAAATAAATAAATAAATAAATAAATAAATAAATATATATATATATATATATATATATATATATATATATATATATATATATAGGTTAAATTCAGTTGTATCATTATGTGCATGGTCTGGGACCATTGAATGATTAATCTGATTATGCGCTACATAGACTATTTTCTCGAGTGTTCTAAATGGCGGCCGTCTAGGCGGTAGGCGGTCTCTCTCCGCACTGCTTTTTGGTAGGCGGTGGAGTAGGCAGCATAAGCGGAGGTGAGGCGGCATAGGCGGGCGCCTAGGCGGAGCAATACTAACAAGATCTTTTGGCCAAAAAGGTTTTGTAAGCATTATGGGCCTATGGTTCACTTTTACAAAACTAAAAATTTATACTTCATTCTACAACTTAGTTATGCATGGAACACCCTTAAATTATGCATATTATGCCAAAAATAGTGGTAAAATAGTAAAATATGTTCAAAATGTATCGACCTCCTAGGCGGTAGCGGACTCTCTCTGCCACGCATCCACCTACCGCCGTTTCGAACCTTGATTTTCTAAAAAAAAACATATAAATCCAATAGCCCTAGAATAAACTCAAAAGTAATTCACACACTATAGAGTTAATGAAAAACTAGAAATAAAAGTTACAAAAGAGCCAACACCACATAATATTAATAAAGGGCTATAAACAACAAGCAAAAACAACAAATAGTTATATTTATATGAGAAATTAGATTCGTTATATTTAGAAAATGGGTCGGGTTAATGCATATGTGCCAAAGTGCCCCACTAACGGACCCAATAACGGATCAATTTGATTAACCGTCCGATCAATCTCTCCGCTGGCTGAGTAAGCGGACTCGGCCCGCTTTCTTAAATATTCTGCAGTATCAGGCCGCTTTTGAGTACTCGTCTGCAGACTCTGCGGAATGGAACTATATATATTTGGAAGAGGGCCAATGACCTCTAGTTCAAGTGGCTAGTGTGGAGGCATAAGTAGGCGATGGTTCGATTCCCAGTGGGAGCGATCATGTTAATTATCTTCTTCAAAAAAATATATTTGGAAGAGATAATTGTTCATGTTCGCTCCCACTGAGACTGGAACACCGCCGACTCGGATCTTATGTCTCCACTCTAGCCACTTGAACTACCAAGTCTTTAATATATGTGTGTGTGTGTATGTGTGTGTGTGTGTGTGTAAGTACCAGCTTTTCTGCTTCAATTTTTAAGGTATAGAGATTTATTTGTTAATTAGTGTTTTGTGCCATCATCTCTTACTTTCAGAGGTTAGCAGCAGGTGAGTGGTTCACTGCAAGAGTTTCGTCATGTGGACTGTTTCATATTGCCTATCCAAGTGCTTCTGAACTGTTAAAGGCGGAATTGAGGTCGATATATGGCCAATTATGTCAAGATGATATGCCAATGGTGAGAAGATCTGCTGCATCAAACCTTGGAAAGTTTGCTGCCACAGTTGAAGCAAACCATCTAAAGGCAGACATCATGTCTGTATTCGAAGAACTAACACAGGATGGTATGCTAATATATATTGTAATTGCTATTTGGATGTTATAGCCTTATAGGTTGTATGATTTATATCACTATAGTTCACGACAGGCTTGTTTATCAATTGTTCTCACTGTTATTTTTCTCACCTGCCATTATCTCTTGTCTGACCTGAAAGATAGGGTGTGTTCAACAATGAGACAATATGACATCCAATATGGCCTGATGCAACCATGAAATTTGTGGTTTCATGGGGTCGCATTAAGCCAACGACACCCGTCCGTAATCGTTGTAAAATTCTGGCAATATGAAACCTTGGCATAGCCTGTGCTGCTGACTCATTAAAATTGAAATTTTATCTTTACATTTTAGTGGTATTTGATACTTATTTGAAACTTGTCCATTGAAACCTCGTGCCACAATATAATAATCTTTTATAGTTGAAAGAGGTTCGAATAGGTTTAAGTTCAATATTGAAACCCATGGTTGCAAACCCAACCCCCCCCCCCCCCCCCAACCCCAAAAAAAATTTTTTTTTTACAACATCTGTAATTTCATGAAATCCACGTCTCTTTGAATTTCATGTTGCAAAATGGCTCAAATCTTAACCATTTGGGCTTCATGAGGTTTCTAGGTTTCATGTTGTGTGAAACACATCTGTAAGTGGGGATTATTCACTCCATTAGTTCTTGTAACTTTTGAATCGTATTTTCAGCTGTTGTTACTTTATTCACATGAACTATCTTGCCAGAATTTACCATTAATATGATACTTGGTTATGATGTCAGTTTAGACTTTGAATGCTCCAAAATTGGAATCTAGTCATAATTGTCCAAAACATACGTAATAAATGGGGGCTGTGACTCAGATCTAACCAGTTAGCTATCTTCCATAGTTTCCTATTTAACAAATATTCATTACACACAGACAGTTATTCCATTGAGAAGTTCTTCGAGCATGTCTAAGTTTTTTTTATAGATTGGTCTTCTATTAAAAATGATGCACGTGAAAAGATTTCCATATCTATAGGACTTGTATAAAGCAAAGAGAGGAGGTCACAATCACTTTTTCCAATCAAAAGTACCTTGGTTCTAGGTTTGCACCTCCCTTCATTAGCTATCATACTTTCTCCTTATAAATTGGTGAAGAAGTAGGATGGCGTGAGAAAATTGGGTCTTCTTAATATTATACTTCTACAAACAATCTTTTCTTTTTTAACTCAACCTCTACTTGTAGAAAATGTGCACACAGACGCACGGACATATACACACATTGACGTATGGGCTTCATGAGGTTTCAAGGTTCTTTGTTGTCAAACACACCCATAACCTTTTTAGTGTGTGAGTTATTCATTTTATAAGTTCTGGTAGCTTGTGAATTGTATTTTCACTCTGTTATCACTTAGTTTCTCATGAAGTTGTCTCGCACTGATTTACCACTGTTTTTATGTCAAATACTTTGAATGCTCCGAAATTGGAGAAGTTCTTAGAGCATGTCTGAGATGTATACCTGGTTATTCCTTTAAAGATGCATATAAAAGGAATGTACATCTATAGGACGCCATAAAGGAAATGAGAGTAGTCCTTACCTTCTTTGTCAACCATGGTGCTTCCACACCTCCGTTCCTTCCAACCAATTAGTTTGTAAGGGCTTGATTTTGATCATTCCAAGGAGACATAATTCAAACTTATGGCGCTCTGTACTGAAAACAGATGTGCTGCCAGACTTTTTCCTGCAGTTCTCACATGGAGAGCAGCTCCTTGTCCAGGTTCGATCTTCTTCGATTATGAGGATTTGGTCAAGCAAAGCGGGAGGCTACCCTTGCCTCAACCCCACCTCTCTTTGTTACCTTAACTGCAAGGAGGGATGTTGAAGGCAGGGCTAGTGACTATTCGTTACAAGATAGCTGTGCTGAAAGGTGTTGCTGATCACCTACATCATTTACTTCCTCCTTGTAGTTTTATCAGAAAATGGATGCAATAGAAAGTAGCATCTGTATAATTTTAATCCTTCTCACAAGTAATCTCTATTCATCTTAACTTCTAGTTTTAGAAAGCACATGGGTTTCCTCTCACAAAGACAAACACGTGTGTGTGAGTGGAGGGCTTGGCAATATCGCTAAGTAGTCTTAACAATGCCTTAGAACTTTTATAAGTTCAGCAGGGAATGAGCCGTTTTGTTGGTCATTATAACTTGATTATTTTATTCCTGAGGTTTTCCAAGAAACCTTGGGCTTGTTAAGGCTAATGCTCGTGATGAAGTTTCCCATCAGATGCAACCATAACATGTTGGTTATACATATGGAAAGATTGAGGGCTGTTCTCGTAGGTGATCCAGGTGACCACCGGTGGTAATGAATATTATCTTGCCATAGAAAAAGGATTTACAAGTTAAACATCTCGCTGCACACACACACACACATATGGTTGGGCTACAGTACTGCTTTATGTAGTAGACTAGGATAATTACACCTAGCATATATCTCTGCTGGATCATATCGATTATTTTATATAACAAATTTGGTACAAAATCCCATGGACAGATACCAGGACCATAACAGTCTTATTTGTAACCCAAGCAATCTCTTTGTGCGTGTGTGTGTGTGTGCGTGTGCGTGTCTAATGTTCTCCGACTCTCTCTATGTACTACTACCTTTGAAATTCAACTTTGATTCCTTTAGGGTCCGCTTGGATTGAGGGTTAAGAGGGTTAAGTGAGGGAAAGTTAAGTGAGGGGAAAATAAAATCATGCTTGGTTTGAGGGTGGGGTTTAGGAGGGAGGGTTATAGAGGGTTAAGTGGGGGTTTATTTCACCCTCTTTTGTCCATTTTTTAACCCCCCCAATTCGGGGGGTTAACGAGAGGGATTGAGGGGTTTTGTTTAAAAAGTCATAAATACCCCTTATTTGTTCTAAAAAATATCATGATTTTTTTCTCAATTTTTTTTTTTGTTTTCAACATGTTGCTCCGTACCTTTCTAATTTGTGAAGATATTTTGACAAGTTCTAATCAAAATTTCAATCAAATTTAATATTATGACATACGTAATAAGGCTATTTTTGTAACTATCATATTTTTATTAATCCTCCACTCACTCAAAACCTCCAATCCAAGCAAGAATTATTAAATATCCTCCACTTAACTCTCCTCCAATCCAAACAAGGTTCTATGTATTGACTCTACTCCCCTCACTCTAGTCCTCCCCATTTAACCCCACTTAACTCTGCTTATTTTTTCCCCCTCAATCCAAGCAGACCCTTAGAAATAAACCTGAAAAGTTAGAATATAGGGCTTTATCTAAATGCCATTTCTTACGCTGGCTGTCTACTAATAACTTAATAAGGAAGATTAGATAGAAGAGTAGATAAGAAGAACTTAAAAGTAATCAGCAAATTGAGTTTAGTTGCACCTTTTTTGTGAGAATTTTTATGTGATTTTTCATAATTGGTTTGTATTTGCTTGATTGGTTTTTATGGGTGGTTAGTTATCTCTCCGTGATGTTAGACTAGGAGCAGAAATATGATTTGTTATATACTGTCACTTTATATAGTCTATGCTCTCTACTACCAAGCATATCAAGGGAAAAGTATCATGGACTGATTGGTAGAAGTTATACTTATCATAATTGACCTACAGTACAATTTAATTTTTGGTGGGCATTACAGCCTATATATATTTCTAGTTAAGGGAAAATTATCATACTTGAAAATCATTTCCTTCATATCCCCTTTTGTAACTCAGTCACATGGAGGCATCAAATTAACAAGTTATTCTAGCATTGCTGGTCATTGAATCTGAAATTTTAACTGTACGGACTTTTCTCCTTTCATAAATTAATTCACTTTTATACTAGATTGCATGAGATCTTTGTGTAGTAAAAATGCAAAGGATAAACCAATTCATAGATCTTTCATGTGCATGGGGTGTACTTTCCTTGTAATTTACTCTCATACTAGATTGCCATGAGATTAGTGCGTACTATAAATGTAAAGGTTAGATTATTTCATAGATCTTTCATGTGCAAGGGATGTGCATTTTTGTAGTAATTCTCTCTTATGTTAGGTTGTTGTGAGATTAATGTGTAGTATAAATGAAAAGGCTAAATGATTTCATAGATCTTTCATGTGCATGGGATTGTGCATTTTCGTAGCAACTCACACTAATACTAGGTTTCCGTGATACAAAATTTGTAGTATAAATGCAAAGGCTAAATCAATACTTACGTTTCATGTGCCTAGGATGCGCATTTCCGAGTAAATCCTATTGAGTATATCAAGCTTAAGCTTGACATCTTTTTTCCCCTTCACCTATGAGAAGACATATGTGAGCATAAGAAAGCTCCTTGATTGCCTCTGTTTTAACACCTAAGCGAAAGAATGGCTTTGCTTGTAGCTCTCTACTTAGCAATAATATGTATTCACTGAAAATTTGATTGTATTTGAAACATCATATTGTTTATTGCTTATTGGCATATGTTCTCTTAGTGCCTTTTGTTTTCTTCTTACATAATTTTGCTTCATCTTTTGGACTCCTTTGATTGTTTTTCCTTGTATTAATATATATTTTTATAACGTATTCCAACTTACTACTAATTTGTTCATCTGTATTGTCACTCCAATTCAGATCAAGATTCTGTGCGGTTGTTGGCTGTTGAGGGTTGTGCAGCACTTGGGAAATTATTGGAACCCCAGGACTGTGTAGCTCATATCCTTCCGGTCATTGTTAGTTTCTCACAGGTAAGCATGAGCTACTTGATAATGCTGTTCCTTGCCGATTGATTTCACTCTTTGCTACTTTCTGTGTTCTGGTAACTTTTCCTAGAAATATACTATCTTTATGTGAAAAAGGTTCCTTGATTGACTTACTTTCTTTTGCTATCATGTGTATGCAAAATATGAACTACTTCACATTTGATATGAGTTATAAATCTACTGTGAATCTCCCTTTTTTCAGGATAAGTCTTGGCGAGTCCGCTACATGGTTGCAAATCAGTTGTATGAGTTATGTGAAGCTGTTGGCCCTGAGCCTACCAGGTAATATTCTTTCTGTTAGCATATTTAATCCCTGTTGTTAATTTTTCCTATCTCACCTTTGTGGTTTATCTTTTATTGTTCATATTGATGTTGATTATACAAAAAACGAGTGCATATATCGTTCTTTTGCTAGCATAGTCTTTCAAGTCCTTCATGTATTTTGAGCGACACCATATATATTTGTAGGGCGGATTTGGTGCCTGCTTATGTTCGTCTTCTTCATGACAATGAAGCTGAGGTACGCATAGCAGCTGCAGGAAAAGTGACAAAATTCTGCCGGATCTTGAACCCACAGCTTTCTGTTCAGCACATCTTGCCCTGTGTCAAGGTATCAATAAGATCTATTTGATTAGATTGTTAGGCCTTGAATGATATATTCATCTATATAAAGCCTGGATGTTAGGATAGTACTTTTGTGTTGCTGCCTTTCTCAATCCTTGCTGTAAATTTCAATTGAATAAAATATTGCAATTTCAGGAGTTGTCATCAGATTCTTCTCAGCATGTTCGCTCTGCCTTGGCATCAGTAATAATGGGCATGGCACCTGTCTTGGGGAAGGTATGATATTTAGATGGTGTCTACAGTTGAACAATAATAAGAAAATATTCATGTATATAGCATGTGTTGCGCTTCTTTCTTATTCGTTGACATTCTTCTTGAAATCATGTTATTCAGACTATTTGTTTTCTTTGGGTGTAAATTGCCATGTCACAAAGTTGTAAGTCCGATAGACATTGAAAAATCTGTTTCCTAGGTTTACCTGCTTATCGCCAGCTCTAAAAAGATTTCCAACGGACAAAATGATAAGCCTTCCTGCCAATTATATTAAAGCTTTTATGTGTTTATGTTTCCTTTGAACTCTGGGTGCTTCTTGCTTCATGTTGTCTCTCATTCATTAGTTTGACCAATCTGAGCCAAATATCCAGCGCAATGACTGGGTGATTGTTAAACTTCTCTTGAAACATAATGATATCAACCAGGGTTCTTGCAGTCTCTGGCTTCAATTTCTGGCAACATTAAAACCGTTAAACTTGAGTTAGAGCCTATTTTGATGCTTGAAATTGAGCTGGTGCTAATGTATTACATATGCATCACTTTTGAGTTTCATAAACTTCTGGATGCTTGCAAATATGAAGCTTGGAAGTGTTAGGTTATTTGGATGTTTGAACTCAACTTGGAAGTGTAAAGTAGAGTACATCATTTGTTTTGATGTTGCAACGAAGCGAAAGTGAAGAAATGATATGGTGACCAAATTTAAAATGGGTAAAAAGCTTATCCCTATCCCTAATCCTAATTTATCATCTTTTAATATTATTAACACCAGAAATCGCACACGTGCGTTCCACGTGTCTTTTGTTTGTGTTTTTTTCTCACATTTTAAATGTATACTTGCATGGCGACTTATTTTTAAATAGTATAAAAAAATTTGAAGTTTTTTTTTTTAGAATGTGAACATTTATTCTATTTGTACTGGACGCTAGGCGAGGCGACAGCCCACCCGCTTCGCCTAGGCGTCCTCCCATGATACACATACTATTTTGCAGAAAATTCTGCAGTTATGTATATTACTGTTATTACAATAAACAATATAACATGAACATCCACCAATGGACACAACAACATAGCCTTAACATGAACGGAACATAAATGAAGACTAAAGAGAGGAAACATTTAAAGAATTCAAGTAATGAAAGCAAAACAAAAAGGAAAAGTTGAATAAGAAAAAATGTTCATGTTCATATAAGAAGCAACAAAAGCACAAAGTAGGCAATAAGCAATATAATAAGCATTAACATAGATTTATCCATGGTCGACCCAATGCGTCCACCTTTAAATTGCTCTAGTAAACCCTAGGCGTCCATCGTTTCACACAGTAGATTTTTCCACGGGTCGAGGCGAGCTCTCCTCAACCTGCTCGCCTAGGCCGCATAGGTGTCGCCTGTGACAATGTAGCATTCATTGTAGTTGGAAGTGTGTAATTATTAGTTGTTAGTAATTATGTTAGTGGGGAGGTGTGTAATTTACATGATTTATCCCTATATATATATAAGGTTATTGGAAAAGGACATTTTGGAACATGAAAGTTTCACGATGAAACCTATAAGTTTTCCTATTATATATAAGGTTATCATTCTTATTATCGATATCGTTATATTTTTTCTCTCTATATACTCTCTTTATACTCTCCTTCTTGGGGAACACCCCCCCTTTCCCTTCCCACCGCAAATCTCTCTCTCCTTTCTTACCCTTTCTTCCTGGGAAGGCAGCAACAACCCCAACCCATTCCTTCACTACCCCAATTGACCGCAGTTGTGACCTCCTTTCTTCTCCCCCTCCCTGGAACCACCTCATTTGTTTTGATGTTGCAACGAAGCGAAAGTGAAGAAATGATATGGTGACCAAATTTAAAATGGGTAAAAAGCTTATCCCTATCCCTAATCCTAATTTATCATCTTTTAATATTATTAACACCAGAAATCGCACACGTGCGTTCCACGTGTCTTTTGTTTGTGTTTTTCTCACATTTTAAATGTATACTTGCATGGGGCGACTTATTTTTAAATAGTATAAAAAATTTTGAAGTTTTTTTTTTGAGAATGTGAACGTTTATTCTATTTGTACTGGACGCTAGGCGAGGCGACAGCCCACCCGCTTCGCCTAGGCGTCCTCCCATGATACATATACTATTTTGCAGAAAATTCTGCAGTTATGTATATTACTGTTATTACAATAAACAATATAACATGAACATCCACCAATGGACACAACAACATAGAACGGAACATAAATGAAGACTAAAGAGGAAACATTTAAAGAATTCAAGTAATGAAAGCAAAACAAAGAGGGAAAGTTGAATAAGAAAAAATGTTCATGTTCATATAAGAATCAACAAAAGCATAAAAGTAGGCAATAAGCAATATAATAAGCATTAGCATAGATTTATCCATGGTCGACCCAATGCGTACACCCTTAAATTGCTCTAGTAAACCCTAGGCGTCCATCATTTCACACAGTAGATTTTTTCACGGGTCGAGGCGAGCTTCCCTCAACCTGCTCGCCTAGGCCGCATAGGCGTCGCCTGTGACAATATAGCATTCATTGTAGTTGGAAGTGTGTAATTATTAGTTGTTAGTAATTATGTTAGTGGGGATGTGTGTAATTTACATGATTTATCCCTATATATATATATATATATATATATATATATATATATAAGGTTATTGGAAAAGGACATTTTGGAACATGAAAGTTTCACGATGAAACCTACAAGCTTTCCTATTATATATATAAGGTTATCATTCTTATTATCGATATCGTTATATTTTTTTTCCTCTATATACTCTCTTTATACTCTCCTTCTTGGGGAACAACCCCCCCCCCCCCCCCCCCCCCTCGTTTCCCTTCCCACCGCAAATCTCTCTCTCTCCTCTCTTTCCCTTTCTTCCTGGGAAGGCAGCAACAACCCCAACCCACTCCTTCACTACCCCAATTGACCGCAGTTGTCACCCTCCTTTCTTCTCCCCCTCCCTGGAACCACCGCCAGCTCGAACCACCACCTCTCCCCGTCTCTCTCTCATTTTCCTGACATGATCGAAAGCCGCCACCCTCACTTTCTCGTCGTTGGTCATCGAGACACACCACCACCATCATCATTTCCTTATTCTTCTTTAACGCCTCCACCACCACCATCCGTATCATTTCTCCTAATCTCCCTGCTACGGGACCGAGTTCCTACTACCAGATCCACCACTTCTACTGTTCTTCTCCTTCCTCTAGCTTCCACTCGAACCAATCGAACCACTCCCATTTATCTCCTGCTCTCCCGCTCCTTTTCACTGGACCACCACTTGAGCCACCACCACCTCCGCTTCTTCTTCTCCCTGGAGGAGCACTGCAGCCCAAAACCAAGTCGAGACCACCAACATCACCATTGCCACCACTTCTCTTTCCCTCTCTTCTCTCCTTGTGCGATGCTGGTGCCAACTCCAGCAAACAGAGCCGCCTCCGCCCCCACTGCGTTTGTCCCCAGCTTGGAAAGTAGTGGTTTTGGTTAGTTTTGGCTTATCGAGAATATAAATAGCAGGATGACGAACATGGATGACCGTAGCGTGAGAGAAGTTCCAAGCAGTTTTGCTCAGGATCCGGACAGGAGAGAATGGAGGAGTTCAGACCCACACCTGCACATATTTGGGGGAAGTGGAAGTGAAAGAAAGAGGGGGGGGGGGGGGGGGGGGGGGGGTCCATGAAGTGTTGTAGATGTCTCTACAAAAACCCACTTCACTTCCTCCAACATCCAAACAACGGAAGTGGACTTTAATATGCAGAGTGGACTTTAATACTCTGCATATGCAAAAAACAGCCCACTTCCAACTCACTTTCAACCATCCAAACATCCCCTTATATGAGGTCTGAAAAGCAGTTGGCCATCCCCTTACTAGCTTTTGTGCAACCATGAGACCTTCTGGAATCCATACTTTTGACTTTATTCCTGTGCTAAGTTTTCTTCTCATTCTCTATGCTGTTCTTTTTGATCGTTTATATATATATATATATATATATATATATATATGCTGTCTCTTTCTCAACAATCTTTTCTGGTTAAGTGTATATTTAGCTTCATTTGTTATTGCAGATCATTTTGTGGGCCCAAGTGTCCATTTACTAGAGCATATATATTGGTTTTATAACAGTATTGTGCATTTTGACCAATGAATGACACCTTGCCATATATTTGAAAATTTCATTTACTTCTCGTGATTGTACAGGATGCAACTATTGAGCAACTTCTTCCAATATTTCTGTCGCTGCTTAAAGATGAGTTTCCTGATGTTAGACTCAATATCATCAGCAAGCTTGATCAAGTGAATCAGGTAGGACTGAATTGACTTATGTTGGTTTGAGTTTTTTGTTTATATCATGAATGATTAGATTGCATGGAGCCTCTTGACAAACTTAATATGGTGGCTTCTTGTACTCTCTTTATTTCACTATATTTATTTATGAGATGGTTGTTTATTAGAATATTGAAACTCTGGGAAGATGTTGTTACAACGTAGATGTTGTAATCTATCCATCTGAAGATGTCTTAAATCTTGAGTTTCAAAACTCCCCCTTCGTTCGGATCGATATTAACTTACAATCTTCGCACTTAATGTCTGGACACCCATCTTTTTGGTTATTCTGGACACCCATCTTTTTGGTTATTCCTGAGGTCCGGAATTTCAATGTCAAATGATTGTCCAAAAATCATGCATTTTATACTTGTGGCAATTACTACTGATGCTTGCTAGTTCTCTTAACCAAAATACTATGAATTACTTGCTAATTCTATGATTGGAATCTTATCATTTATTATTTAGTCCAATTAAAAGTATCTTATTGATATATGCTCCGTATCACATCCCTTCCAAGGCCTTATTTTACAGGAATGTCAGCACAATGATTTAGTCATATCAAAGTATCAAAGGCTGACATACTATCTTGAGTTGATAATTATCTACACACTGTAAATATTATCATTTGTCGATGTATATTTACAAATTTACAACATACATCCATCTTAAAATTATTCCTTTCAAAGCCATCTATTGCAGGTGTACTTTGTCTAGAAGCAAGTAAATGAAAAAAAAATCTATTATAGGTGAAGGATTTGGCAACTATATATATATATATATATATATATATATATATATATATATATAGTGCTGTCAAATACCAATACTCATAAGAAGGGTAGGAAACTGATTCTGAAACTGCAAACCTTGGTGCAAACTGGTAATTTTTTCAAGGATTATGATCATCGCCTTTGACTTCTATTTGATAAAACTAGTGCTGCTGCCATAGACTTGTGAATGCTCCCTAGGACAATGCACATGTAGAAACTGCATATTGCAAACTACGCTTAAAGTTCAAACGTGCCTTTTCGTCATTGATCTGCACATTAACAAGCACATGAATCTTTTTAGTTTTGAATTTGATAAACATGTTCTGTGGCACATGAACCCTTGTATGTTTAAACCTTTATTTCATATATAATGTGAAACTAAATTTTTGTTTTGTTCTCTAAGAACAGAATCAAGACTCAGTTCATTTTATATAAACAACAATTAAAACTTTAAAATCTTTATACCAAGTATTTAGGGCCAGGCAGTTACTGTTATACAACAGTCACAAATTAAGACGTAATGAACTACCTGGTGCTTATTTTCTTATCAGTATATTGGAGTGTACTTATACCATAGGTGCTTAGGATATATTTAGATTTTTTAAATTGATGAGCGTACTTATTGGAGGGTACTTATACCATACGTGCTTTGTATATATTTACATTTTTTTTTTAAAATTTCTGTAGGTGATTGGAATTGACCTACTGTCTCAGTCATTATTGCCGGCCATTGTTGAGCTTGCAGAAGATAGACATTGGCGGGTACGACTGGCTATAATTGAGTACATCCCATTGCTAGCAAGTCAGTTAGGTGTAGGGTTCTTTGATGATAAACTTGGTGCTCTTTGCATGCAATGGCTGGAAGATAAGGTATGCCTTAACTCAGAGATATTTTTATTGGTAGATCTAATGAGTAATGATCAATCATATGACGTTTTCCTGGTTTGATTCAGTTGTGCTATAAATTTCTTCAATGTTTCTGTCAAGAAAAAAAAAATCTTGAATGTCAGAACTGTTTTGCATGTCCAAAACTGATAATTTGTCAGCCTAAAATGGATAAGGCAGCTACTTTTCCTTGACTTCAAAGTCCAGACTCCTTTCTATATATATAGGCCCACAGATTGATTGACCTGTATTCTTAGCAACTCGATCCTCCACAATTTTAATAGATTCAATTATCATCCAGAGGTTCTAAATCTTGCTTTCTATTGCGCAGCTCCTCTAAGGCCAAGGAATCAGATATGGTAATTTTAGTGGTGGTTTCTGGATTTTCTAATATTTATATGAAGGATTGTAAAGAAATGTAGGTCTAAACACTAATACTAATCTTTGTAAGTAGAAATGCCTTGGAATTGTAAGTATTAATATTTAGAGTACATTAGTTTCCATCACAAGCTTCTTAGGTGCAAAAGAGGAAGATGCTCAATGACTAATTTGTGTTAGGGCATCACCGTTTTGTTTTGGATCAACCAGGAACATTATATATAATATCTATACAGCACACACACACAAGATAACAACGTGAAGAAAGGCTGGTAAGTCTAACGTGTTGTGTGTGTGTGTGTGTTTGGGGGTTGGGGTGGGGAATAAAACACAAAAGAATTATTAATGTGCTACATAAGCAAAAGTTTCTTTTTTTACTTTAGTATATGTTTAATAACTAAGGCTTTCTATCAGCAAAAGTCGAAGCATATTGATATGGATTCAGGGTTTGCCCAAATCCAATCATTTCTGCAACATATTTACCAAACTTTCAGTTAAACCAGGTAGGTAGTATGCATAAATCACTCCTGGTAGCCCTTCAAGTTTGTCTTTTCCATTTCCCTCCCCGTCAAGCCCTAACAGGACTTCTAAAACCTTTCATTATTCTTTAATTATGATAACTTGCACTGGTACTTGATTATATATTAAATTTTTGATGTTATATCACCAACTATGATTTTTCATATTTGCAGGTTTTCTCAATTCGAGATGCAGCTGCTAATAACTTAAAGCGTCTTGCAGAAGAATTTGGCCCAGATTGGGCAATGCAACATATAATTCCACAGGTTAAAATTGATGATTATAGCAATTTCCGTTCACTCATACTTGCTGTTAATTCCTATTTTTGCTGGTAGATTTCCCTTCGTGTGAATTTAAGGAGACCTGTCAGTACCAATTATGCCCATTATAGATCAGATGCTTCTAGAGATGTGAATGTATAGATAGTTCTAATGAAACTTTTTCAAATTGATGAAGTTAGAACGATTGGTGCCCATTGGAGAAGCATATATTGATTTTATTGACATGATACAGCTTTTTGTATAGCGAGTCTGCGCCTTTTAAGAGTACTAATCCAAGCATTTGGTACAAGCAGCAGATCGTCCAGATTTCATTTAGTAGTTTTAGTAACAGTTATCTAGCGACCCTTATATACGCTTCTTATATACAATTATTGCTTTTTGGTTTGACATTCCCTGTGAGCACTCAAAGTGGGAAGTGCACAAGAAATTTAGTCTCATCATACAGTCTAGATCTATTTGATTTTGGTCTTGGCAATTTTAACTTGAATAAACTTCTGTTAGAGACCATTAAGACTTTCTTGTCCCACGACAGATTTTTCTAGAACTGTGTTTCTGCAGTAGTTGTCATTTCTTTATTCTGCTTAACGCAGATCTTACACGATATGGGCCTTGTTAACTATAATTTTGTACTCTAGTATGTAGGACGAATTAGTCTCTTAGTAAAACAGTGATGTAAGAGCGTTATTTTCTTTGCAGGTGCTCGATAAGATTAATAATCCACATTACTTGTACCGAATGACTATCTTGCATGCGATCTCTCTTCTGGCCCCAGTCATGGGTGCCAGTATCACATGCCAGAAGTTGTTACCTGTCATCATCACTGCCTCAAAAGACAGGTAAGCTATAAATCAAGTGTTGTCAATTCTTCCTCTTTTGTATATTGCCTGGGTTTGAACGTCTGATGAGTGAATCCACGACATCTTTCAGAGTACCCAACATCAAATTCAATGTCGCAAAGGTGCTACAGTCCCTTATACCCATAATTGAGCCCTCGGTATGTAATGGAAACAAACATCATGATGTCATATAATTGAATTAGTACTTATGACCCCTTTTATAGCTAACCATCATTGGTGTGTACTTTTTGATTTCAGGTAGTAGAACAGACTATTCAGCCATGTCTGGTCGAACTTAGTGAGGACCCAGATGTTGATGTTAGGTACTTTGCGGGTCAAGCCCTTCAGGCATGCAACTCTATGGCAATGTAGAGCTAGAATGGATCTAGTGCCGGAATCTCACGTTTCATAGATTCAGTTTTTCTTGGGTTCTCAACAGTCCGCCAGCCCCACCCTCTTGAGAAGTCTTTCCGAGCGGCTGGCTACCTGATCGTGATGCTGACCGACTGGTGCCCATTGTTTTGTAATATGCCATTTTCTGCTTGTCTGTTGTAGTCTGTGTAGTATCTTGAAAGCCAAAAGGGAACATTTCATGTTAGCTTGTGGAATTAAGAGCGAATGCTCCAGCATGATAATGGGTGTTGTTTTTTTTTTTTTCCTTGTCCATGTAGCAACATCTTCTATTTTGTCTGCTGCCAAAAGATCATGGTAGTTACCGTTGTTGTGTTGCTAATTCTCTCTTCCTAAGATTGAGGAGCTGATTTGTTGGTCCACCGTCTTGAGGTGATTTCTGAGCATGATAAACAAAATCATAATGATGCGATGAAGTATGTTTGATTCGCAAAACCAGGAACTTTGGAAAAGAAATTCATTTTCGTGTTTGGATGCCAAAAGAAATAAGTAGTATATAAAAATGTTCCCAAAGGAAAGAAAAAGTTAGGTTTTTTTTTCCACCCATTCTAAGGATTTACTTTTCCTCCCAATCTTCTGCAATTATTACAAAATTTTAGGAATAAACTCTCTTCTCAAAGATATATTCTATCTATATTCTTGGTCTTTTTAAACACCATTTTCTTTTGATGAATGTTATAATCAAATAAAATGAAAGAGCAAAAATTAATTTTCTTTTCTTTCCGCAAACCAACCAAACGAGGCGGAAGGGTGCATCTTACTTGGTCATAATTTTTATCATCAACTGCTAAATTCGTTTCATAACAGTCTTTATTTATGCTGGTCGTTTTACTTTTTTTTTTTTCCGAGTTAATTTTCTCTCCAATGTCTTAACATGACAATATGAATATTTTTGTTGCATGACTGTACAATAAATTAGAAATATGATTTTGTTGATAGTCTTTAAAGAAGGTCCCAAATAGTCCCAGAGAATGCCTATAATGATGATCAAGCTAATGTTAGTACACTGAAGAAAAAGTCAAGCGTATAGACAAGCTGCCCACAAAGAATCTGCGGCAATCCACATGTCAAGTGCAAGAGGGGAAAATATCATAGTTATATACAATGATCTGAACAACCAAATAAGTTATAGCATCATTCTTGGATCTCTGAACAGCCTTTGCTTTTGAATATCAAGTTTGGATAAAGGTTCTGGTTCTCCACTGCAACAAAATGACTGGTTTTTTTTTTTAACAACAACAATCCTATCTAATTTAGCAAAACATCTGCACACAAACAAAATATTAAAAGTTCAGAAGTTCTGAATAGTATGTTACACAAAAATAACATAACACAAGGACCATTTGACAATAGGTTAAAACATCCATGTGAAGTGTCACATCAAAGAGAGCAAGTAAACTCAGACACTCTCGACCACGTTTTGTTCGCATAAAGGAAATGAAATCAATGCTTTGCTCTCTCTCTCTCTTTTCTTTGAAAAATTATAATTTTCATATAAAAGAAAATTGGTGTTTGGAAAGCTAGGAATATGTTTGGAATATAGCTTTGAACAAAAATAGTTTAGTCCTAAATTTTTGCAATAAATGCATAAAATTGGAAGGAAAAGTGAATCCTTGGGTGGATGGAGAGGACCATTTTCTATCATATTTTTCTCTCCTTTGAGAACCATTTTTCTTTCACGATCCTTTCCTTTGGCATCCAAATACAGAAAATGTTCATTTGGGAACCATTTTTCTTTGATGATCCTTCTTTCCCTTTGACATCCAAACACAGAAAGTAAATGACTTTCTTTCCTAAGGTCCTGATTCTGCGAGCCAAACATGGCCTCGAGGCTCGAGCTTTTATGATCATCTTCCTCTCTATTGCTTTAGGCAACTGGAATAGCAAATTTAGTTGATGCTATATTGATAGTAAAACTATTTAGACACAAACATCAGCAACGCAGAATGGTGGTTAAGACTTTGGAATTTTCGATGTCCTGACCCCCTTGAAAATAGTACATACCTTTGAAATTTTCGATGTCCGAAACAAAATTTCAAAATGATGCCCATCAAACAATGATAATATTTTTTTAAGAAAATAAAAGTTTAGACAATGATACATATTGATTAAAAAAGGATTGCGTAATAATATATTGATTAAAAATGATTACAACCGAAATGGAAAAAAAACTTAATCAAGTTATAAGTTATTCTAAGGACATAGTTTAGATCCCCGTTGGTGCACCATTTGTGGTGAACAAATCTATTATAAGAACAATGTAACGTGCATCGAATCTTACTCAGTTTCTTTAATTTTCGTTCTGAAATTTCATTCTTTGCATTTTAGGGATTTTTTTCCAACATATATTCCAAATAACAAAGTGTACACTTAGCTACAAGAGTAGTACAGAGAATTTAGAATGTGCACAACTTGCATGTTCTATGCATCCTTCCTAATGGTTTCTCACTTCTAGGCCACGTTTGGTTCGCAGAAAGGAAAGGAAATCAATTCTTTCATCTTCCCTTTCCTTTGGAAAATTGTCCCATCAATTTTCTTTTCGGTGTTTGGAAAGGCTATAAAAATTGGGAGAGAAAATGAATCCTTAGAATGGGTGGGAGAACTATTTTTCCTCCATTTTTTTTCATTTGGAAATTACTTTTCTTTCATGCTCATTTTCTTTGGCATCCAAACACAGGAAATGAATAATTTTGCTTCAAAGACCATGATTCTGTAAACCAAACGAGGTCCTAGGATTGTGTTTGGCCAATGTTCTTGAAGCATATTTTCTATCTATGGGGAACTTTTGGGTCTAATTTAATACCATTTCTTATTCCTTTGAATAATTTTTAGAGTTCATATCTAATATAACAAAACTGCAAATATATCTCAATTTAATGTCAAAGTAGTCAAAGGCGCAAGGCGCACTCGAGACGCAAAGGATCTATATCTCCCGAGGCGCAAGACGCACTTAAGACGTGCGCCTGAGTGAAGTAAGACGCAAAATAAAAAAAATAATAAAAATATACATAAATAAATTAGTAACATAAAAATAAAATAAAATAAAATATTAAAACTAACAAAAATAAGTTAACATGACCAAGTGAACTAACATAGCAACAATAACACAACAAAACTAACAATAATTTGTATTTTTTCTACCACGCTTTTAGTAAATTTTAGTTTTTCAAGTTCAACTGTAGCCAACTTTGGCAACCGTGGAAAAGGCTATCTCCATGCCACTTGTATGAGGTAAGGACTATCTCCATTTCTCTTCTTTTTTGTAAAAATAAAAAATACATGAGGCGAGCCTAGGCATGCATTTTCTTTGTTGTGCCTTGCTGAAGGCGCACCTAAGGCGCACCATGGGTGCGCCCGAAGAAATGCGCCTCGCCTAGTGAAGTGCGAGGCGCAGATATTGTGCCTTGCTCCGAGGCGTGCCTTTGACTACCATATTTAATGTAGAAATTTAGCAAGTTTATCACAGACTTGAAATCCAATATACTTTGATGCTGGTTTATAGACGACAAATTAGAATAAATGTGTGAGTTTTCGGACTACATTGATGGTGTATGAAATATAAATTTTTATTCAACGGAGTGTAACGTAAACTAAAGACAATATAAACAGGTCTTTCTAAACTGGAAATTGCTGAGAAACCCAATTTCGGGATTGGTTTGTATGAAAAATCCACCCACAGGATGGGTTTTATAAAATGCCCAGAATTATATATTTCCACGTTAAATATTCCAATATTTCCTTTAGATGCTCTGTATTTACAAAATTGCCATCTTTATAATACCATAACTACCCTTCACACAAACTCAGATTTGGATTGCGATTTTCGTCTTCTTCTTCTTCGCGAGAGATCTGAATTCCATTGCTCTCTATCTTCAGCAGAGATCGCAAAGATCGTTCGTAGTTCACTGTGCTTTTCTTCAATCAAACTCCGATCATCGCTCATCATCATCATCATCATCATCATCATCATCGTGAAGAGATTTAAAGTTTTTCGGCGATTAGGTCATTGTGGAGAGAAGATCTTCTTCTTCTTTTCCATAAGAGTTAGCATCGTTTTGAAAGAAGAACGAAAACTCTTGAATTTTTGTTTCTGACAAAAAAATTTTCACAAAAAATAACAAAAAAAAAAGGTTTTAGGTTTCTGTCGACTGTTCTCCATCATTCTCCGTGTTAAAATCACGGAGAATGACCATTCTCCGTGCTAAAACCACAGAAAATTGCCTTATCCATGTCAAAATGATGGAGAATTGCCATTCTCCGTATACTTCGTGTCAAATGACGGAGAATGGTCATTCTCATGTCAAAATAACGGAGAATGGCCATTCTTCGTGTCAAAATGACGGAGAATGGCTATTCATCGTGTTAAATGACGGAGAATGGCTCCGTGATAAAATGATGAGAATGACCATTCTCCGTCATTTTAACACGGAGAATGGCCATTCTCCGTGTCAAAATGACGGAGAATGACCATTATTCGTGTTAAAATGATAGGAATGGCCATTCTTCGGGCTAAAACCACGGAGAATGGCCTTATCCATATGAGACTCGTCTCACAGTATCGGTATTTATATAATGATACGTACTTTTGTACTGTATTTCGTATTTTATTGGATTTCGGAACATTTTAAATTTTTTTCAACTTATAGATTTTTTCCTTGACCGGCATATCGCCAGTGTACCATTGTATGCCGACGGCATGCCTAACACTCCCGTTTTCTGTTATACGTATTTTCAGTATACGTATACGAAATTCTGGCCTTTGTCAGGTGACCCGTATTTTGACTTGTCTTTCTTAGCCTTTCTTTGGTTTAATTTTAACTTGGTTTAATTGGTTTGGTTCAACTTGGCATGACTTGGTTTGGGTTGGTTTTAGATGAGAAGGGTTTTATATAAAAACTAATTCCTCTCTATTCTCTATTATTTTCATTCTCTTCATATTCTTCCTCTTCATTTTTTTCTCCAACCTAAGGCAAGTACATCTTGTCAAATGTGGACAATGTTATTTTGTTTGTTCTAAACTCTTTCACATGATTATAAGCCTCTTTAGAACTTGGAGTTTTTGATTTTTTGTGGTGGATTCGTGTAGATCTAAGTTATAATTTTTTTATTTTTCTTGGTTTTGATCTATCAAACTTATGTTTTCGAAAACTAATGTTCCATGTGGTAGATAATTTGATTCTACACAATTTTGACCTTTGAAAAGTTATATTTCGACTAGTTTTAAGGAAGTTATGGCCAAAAGAGATTTGGACATCTCTATGTTTATCTGACCTGGCCAGTCCGCATAGATGCATAGTGCTGGCCGTATAGATGCATAGTGCCTGGCCGCATAGTGCCAGTCCGCATAGATGCATAGTACTGGCCGCATAGAAGTATAGTGCCTGGCCGCATAGTGCCAGTCCGTATAGATGCATAGTGCCAGTCCGCATTGATGCATAGTGCCTAGCTGCATAGTATTGGCCGCATAGATGTATAGTGTTGGCCGCATAGTGCCAGTCCGCATAGATGCAGTAGTACCAGTCCACATAGATGCATAGTGTGGCCGCATAGTGCCAGTCCACATAGATGTATAGTGCCAGTCCGCAAAGATGCATAGTGCCTGACCGCATAGTGCCAGTCCGCATAGATACATAGTACTTGGCCGCATAGTGCTAGTCCGTATAGATGCATAGTGCTGGCCGCATAGAGCATGTATCTGGCCACATAGTGTCAGTCCGCATAGATGCATAGTGTTGGTCGTATAGTGCTGGCGCATAGATGCATAGTGCCTGGCCGTATAGTGCCAGTCCGCATAGATGCATAGTGCTGGCCGCATAGTACCAGTCGCATAGATGCATAGTGCTTAGCCGCATAGTGCTGGCCGCATAGATGCATAGTGCCTGCTGCATAGTACTGGCCGCACAGATGCATAGTGTTGGCCGCATAGTTCCAGTCCGCATAGATGCATAGTGTCAGTCCGCATAGATGCATAGTGCTAGCTGCATCATACAGTCCGCATAGCTGCATAGTGCCTAGCCGCATAGGCTAGTCCGTATAGATGCATAGTGCTTGGCCGCATAGTGCCTATTTTGGCTGTTTATGTCCTATTTGGCTGATTTGTGGCCAGAATTTCTTCCAACTCCCAACATGAAAGTTGTAGATCTTTTGTCTTGGCTTCAAGAATCTTCTTGTTTCACTTTAATCAGAGTTTATATGTGACTGATGATTTTAATCATATTTTGATTTTATTTTAGCATGTTTTTGTACTTGACATATTGAGGTTTCCTTCGACTATAATAAATTATCATGATTAGATGATTTTGTACAGTTAGAGAATAATGTACCCCTTATATTCTTAACCCTAGCACAGATTATTTATTTTTTATTTCAAGTAGTACTTTATTTATTTTTTCTCCCTGTCATGATACGTCTTTTATCTAATTCTTTCTATGCGACTTTATTGTCATGTTTGCTTATTCTTAGATAGTGGTCCATCGTGGTGCACTCTGATTTTGTTCTTTGCTTAATCTAGATAGTGGCCCATCGTGGTGCACTAATGCTACATGTCTCTTCTCTGCTTATTTTAGATAGGACCGTTGTGGTGCACTCATGTACATGTCACTTCTTTGCCCTACATGATAGTGGTCCGTCGAGGCGCACTT
>JANAVB010031820.1:318187-429945 GCA_029216955.1 Iris pallida
TATATATAATAGATATATATATATATATATATATATATAATATATATATATATATATTTATATATATATATACTTCATTTTAGTACTTTATAAAAATATATATGTATGTATGTATATATATATGTATTTATATACATATATATATACATATGTATATATTTTCTTGTGTGTATATTTTCATAGTTAGTAAATATTATATATATATTTGTATTTATATATATGTATATATATATTTTCATGTGTATATATATATATTATTATGTATACACTTTATAATTAAATGTTTCCTTATATATATATATATATATATATATATATATATATATATATATAATATATATATATATATATATATATTATATATATACTTTATAAATTAAGTATTTTCCTTATAAATATATATATGTACTTTTAAAAAAAATATATATATATATACTTTATAAATTAAGTATTTTCCTTATAAATATATATGTACTTTTAAACACATGTATGTATATTTTCACTATGCATAATTTTGCCTTATTAAAATATTAATATTTTTTGCACTTTCTACCAAATTGTATTTTAGTGTATTTAAATTACTGCAACCATTTGGTGTCCAAGCCTAGTATGGATTTTTGGGCCCAAATGTGTTTTCACACATTCAAGACCTGTACAAGTCATATTGGACTTGATTCATGGCCTTGGGTCCTGTATTTGAACTTTGGTTCAAATTATATACATGGACAAAATACGCAGATAATTAATTATTTAATTTTAATTGTGTGCAATGCTGTCTTTGATTTTCTAAAAATACTTAGAATATTGCTAAAATTCTGGAAAAATAGTATTTAGATACTATGTTAATTTAGCTAATTTAGTATATTTTTATAGTATTTAAATTATAGTTTTGCCACTAGTTTGGCATATGGAACCAAAACTCATTTTCTGTATACTTAGGAAACTGATTTTATAAAATATTTTGTACTGGTTAATAAATTCCAGAAAAATTATAATAAATTTCTATGATTAACAAGGATCACTTTGATCTTTTACTTTAAGTAAAACTAGGCTTTTGTCTATCTCTAAAATTGTTAGAACACAATGATCATTTGATTATTTATTGATTAATTACGACTTGTAGCTTTTTGTGTTATTTTGAGTTTTAGCCGTGTTGAACCCCACCCCTCACTAGTGTAAAAACTCTAGAAAGTTAGTTAAAGTAGTGTGTCACCCCACATTGGTCTCCTATGCCAAAGTCATCATTTTGGCTAGGTGCCCAATCACAAGTCATGTCGCACCAATTAGTGTCCTAGTGTTTTAAACTTAGTGTAAAAGCTAAGTTTATGTATTTATTTCTACAGTGACGAGTTACCGGACATCCATAGCACTTTTATCGCAGCTTATTTTGCTTTGCTAGAGGCAAGTACTTTCTACAAACTTTACATACTGCTATAACAAAAACTGTAATTTACCAACCATGTTAAATGCTGATCCTTGGGGTAGCAAGTTAGAACTTTACATGTTGTATTACTTTCAGTCTCTACCATGTTTATACCATATCTCATATCTCTCACATGCTTAAATAACGGGTTAAGGGGAAACTGCTAGTAGTGTACGTGATCATGACCCCCTTCTCCGTATGTATTTACCGAGCACCGTTACATTCTATATGTGTCTGTGTCGTATGTCTGGTCCCGCGTTTGTGTATGGATATATACCGATGCCGTTATGTGTACGTATGTGCACATCAGAAAATTGATATATACCGCTGTACATCCTGATTACCTATTGACTGATCACTCACCTACTACAGTTTTAACTTTAAAATGTATATCTATTGCCATGATAAATGTACCTAAAACTGAACAAACATGATATGTCATTTTCTTTCATCACATGATCAGTATTATATGTTTGTTAGATTTAGTACTTGCTTCCGTCCTGACAGGATAACGTTGTAGGTGTCCTTACTGAGGAGGAGTTACTCTGCGACACATATTATGGAGATACTGCCGAGGACCCGGCTTTGCTTTACGAGGATGTTCCTGCGGAGAACCTCGTCTAGTTGTCTTTTTGCTTTAGACAGTTTGAGAGTAGTCATGTATTAGGCTACATATTTTGTAACTGGACATGTATCCAGTTTTACATTTCAGATCACTTGTACTTTGGACTTATTTCTATATGAGACGACTTTTGTGTTTGGAGCATTTATGACTTTTATTCACTTATAGAACTGTTAGCACATTTAGTCTTATACTGTTGTCTTTAGAACAGCTTACTACGTTTTATCTCAAGCGTAGGCTGGGCATGACTCGGCCTGGCCCAACAATTTGGGTAGCGGGTCGTGACAGTAGTTGAATGTATTGTGTATGCGTGAACAAGTTACATGTCTCGTCTACATCATGTCTAGGACATGAATTTCTGGTTACCATAGTCAGGGATTCATACTGAATCTGACTAGGTTAATGACTAGATTGATCAAGTAGTTCATATAGAGAGATTTTTCAGTTACAGGCGATCCCGTTATTTGGGCGCCTCAAGTGGACCTGTAGCCTGCCGACGAGTATGACGCATTTCTAGCACACTATCATGTGTTGCACCAGTCAAGCTTCCTGATAACTCTCTTAGGGTACATTTGTCTCCTGGGCGATATATCCACTATTATATGTACATAGGATACATTTGTCTACTGGGTGATGTATCCACTATAAATTAATCCTTGTAACTTGCGTCTGGATAACCTGGATAGCTGCAGGGCTTGTGACTGTGAAAATATCTCGTTGCATCTTGTTAGTAACTAGGCTTGTGATAACCCCAGTTAGTTAACGTATCAAGCCGTACTCATTGCTTGGCCGTATTTGATGGATGGAGTCAGTCCAGTCCAGTCCAGTCTAGTTTTGTCTAGGCAGTATCCGTATGTTTATTTCAGTACATTATTGTTCATGTCTTACTTTTGTCAATGAATGATCGGAGGCTAAGTTCTGTTCCGGAGAAGGGTTACAACCCCGGTCCTTGTTTGGTTTACGGGTTGTAACTCGACTTTCGGAATAGTTCCTAAGTCATCCTATCATTGTCGTTCTATATAATTCTCACACGCTCTAATGCTCTAGTTATCTCACATGCTCACATGATTCAGTTAGCTCACAAGCTATACATGATCCCTATGCTAGGTCACCATGTTCACATGACCCGGCTATCTCACATGTTTACATGACCAGTTGATTTTACATATTCTCAAGCTTTCGTTTACTTAACATGTCTACACTTTACATTATGTCACATGTTAATTACCTTATATCACATGATGCTTTACTTATTGTCTTCCATGTTCGGGATAAGTGCATTCGTAGTGCACGAGTCTCGATCTGCTTTTACTTAATTGTATCTCTAACCATTGCTATGTTAGTCATTGCTGGTTTTAGTTCATAGTTTGGCTTCCTTTGTGGTACTTGCTATTTGGGGTCTGACCCCACTGGTTTTGTTTGGCCAGATCTAATAGTGGAGCCCAGAGGATCTTCCGTACCATCTACTCGACGGTGACCATCCGGATCGCCAGAGTACTTGAGTGGGTTTCTTGTTTTATTCTCCCACTTGATATGTACATTATTCTTTTGTGGCGTTTAGCCTTCGAGCACGTATTTAGCTCGTATTTTTGGATCTTGACATTTAGCCTACGGGCCTAAACATGATGTGCGTATTCTAGACTATAGCTAGAGCTTATCATGTATGACTATTACTCTGGCTAGTTCTCTCTTTTGTATTACTAGCTTCATGATCATCCATGTATAAATGGTTTGGGATGCTTTACTATTGTATGTCTGATGATCATACTTATTGTACTTTGTATAATTGCCTGTGATTGAGATACCTAGGATTGTTTAACCTAGGATCGACTGTTGGCTTATAGAAGTAACCCCCATGTCTTGACAGCTTATATGTTATTTCAGAGTACTGGTGTACTTTGAAATTGCGTAGCTGGCCTTGTCCGTCTCCACTTGCCAGTATTTTGGTTCTGGGACGTGACAATCCATGTCAAAATGACGGAGAATGACTATTCTCCGTGTTAAAATGACGGAGAATGGCCATTCTCCGTGTCAAAATGACGGATAATGATCATTCTCCGTGTTAAAATGACGGAGAATGGCTCCGTGATAAAATGACTGAGAATGGCCATCCTCCGTCATTTTAACACGGAGAATGGCCATTCTCCGTATTAAAATGACGAAGAATGGCCATTCTTCGTGCTAAAACCACGGATAATGACCTTATCCATGTCAAAATGATGGAGAATGGCCATTCTCCGTATCAAAATGACGGAGAATGGCCATTTCCGTCATTTTAACAGCTATTCTTGGTCAATTTAACAAGGAGAATGGCCATTCTCCGTGGTTTTAGCACGGAGAATGACCATACTCCGTGGTTTTAGCACGGAGAATGACCATTCTTCTTGTTAAATTGACGGAGAATGGCCATTCTCCGTCATTCTAACACAGAGAATGGCTATTCTTTGTCAATTTAATAAGGAGAATGGTCATTCTCCATGGTTTTAGCACGGAGAATGACCATTATCCGTGGCTTTAGCACGGAGAATGACCATTCTCTGTGATATTACCACGGAGAATGATCATTCTCCTGTATTTTATGGCCAGTTGAAACTTTGAAGGGCCATAACTTTTGACTGGGAGGTCGAAACGAGGTCCGATTTGTCGCAAAAGGAGCGTATTTTCGAGGAGCCGGAGATTAACTGCTTCTCCGTTAGTCGGCCTTCCGAAATTTTAGAATCGCAAAAAAATGATGTTTGGACCTCCGTTTTAACAGTTTTACCGTTTTGTCGACCTTTTCGAAATTTTTCGACGAGTTTTTGAAGTAATGTTTGAAGATTTTTGAGGAGAAAATCTAAATTCGAAAGTGAGCAACGTATGGAAGAAGAGGAAGTATCAAAACGTTTTTTTTAAGAGTAGTTTCGTGGGTATTTTCAATAAATTAGAAAGAAGGGCAAAAGGTCATTCGGAACCCCCTTTATATATTTTTTTTGCTAATTCTAGACACGCGATGAAATGTTATTGTCCGGTGGATTTTTCATAAAATTTTTTCGTTTTTTGGATATTTAATAAATTTTCCCCTTTCTAAATATGGAGGATTTATTTTCTTCTTTATTTTTTTAGATAAGCAAAGAAATTAGCAACATCCATTTGCATTTAGCGGTATATGTCATTCTAGTGCTTAGTATTGCAATAATAAGCATATTCATGTAATATAATAGACCAGAACATCCATTATGATGAAACATAGCCAATATATTTTTTATTCGATGGAGATATCTAGCTTGAAAATTTTCATCATTTCATTAAGAATAACTATATACGTTTGTTTACATCCATTGTACATACCTGTCAAACGTGTTTGTTGTACTTGCTCAGATTTTACGCAGATGCCATTGAGGAAGAGAACCAAAAGGTCGCACAATGTGCAGCTATGCTAGTTGGTCATTAACATTTAAGGAAGTTTTGTTGGTGTGTAAGACCAGAAGCCCTGGAATATGTAATGCTATTTGTACATTCAAATTGTCCTCCAAAACATTTTTTTTATATGGCAGCTGACATGACATGTTAAATAATATTATGCGTCATCTAACATGGCAGTTGACATGACAAATTTTAACCCAAAAAATTAATTATCAAATTTTTTTCATGTTAACATTAATGATAATGTCAATATGAATGTTAATATTAATATTAATAATATTGTTAATGTTAATATTAATTTTATTGTTAATGTTAATATTAATTTTAATGTTAATTTTAATGTCAATGTTAATATTAATTTTAATATAAATTTTAGACTTAATTGCACTTTGATACCCTCAACTATTTCGGTTTTTCAACTTCATACCCTAGACTTTTTTACTCAACAACTTAATACCTCAACTATTATTTTTTTTCAACTTCATACCTAAAATTTTTAAAATTCCGAAAATGTCCTTATCCCTTCCCTCTCCCCTTCTTCCCTCCCCCCCCCCCCCTCCCCCACTCCGGCCACCCCTCCTCCCGCACAGTCCCAGCCCCCATCCCTTCCGCCCTGTCACCCTCATTTTCCGTATTTTCCGTATTTCGTATTTATACTCGTATTTGGATTTTGGCATGTATTTTTATTTTTTCTCAACTTGTGAAATTTCGGTGTTTCTCGTATTTCGGGTTTTGACATGGCTCGATTTTAATTGGGATGGTTTGGTTTGGTTTGGTTTATTATGTATTGGAACACCTTAGCCTATGCTCCACCCTCAACACACCACATCCCACCCTCTTTAAAACTCCACCAACTTTTTCTCTCTCATCATAAACCTCCATTAATTTCTTCTTCTCCTTCCTCTACACAACACTCTTCTCCTTCCTCTACACAACACCAACCCTTAGGCAAGTGCACCTTGCCACCACATGAGAACCCTCTTTTACTTGTCCATTTGATAGATTAGAACATGGTGATCAACATTAGAACTTGATATTTTGTGGTTTGGAGTCTCCATTGTTCTAGATCTAATTTTTCCCTATTTTCGGTTTTGCATGGTTTTGATCTATTTAGGTTGAATTTTTATGGGTTTTGATGTTTCCATGTGGAAGAGAGTTCAATTCCACCCTGGTTGGAGCTTTGGAAATCCGGATTTGGAGTTCGGATGGCCAAGTTGTGATGCCTTGAAGTTTTGGGAGCCATGAGAGCTTCTTCTCAGCCATGGAGAAGAAGACCCTTTCCTCTGCGTGCGTGTTTTTACGCGTACGCAACTCTCCTGCGTGCGTGCTTTTGTGCGTACGCAGCTCCTCTGCGTGCGTGTTTTTACGCGTACACAGCTCCTCTGCGTGCGTGTTTTTACGCGTACGCAGCTCTCCTGCGTGCGTGACTTTTCTCGTACGCAGCTCTCCTGCGTGCGTGACTTTTCTCGTACGCAGCTCTCCTGCGTGCGTGACTTTTCGCGTACGCCGCTCTCCTGCGTGCGTGACTTTTCGCGTACGCAGCTCTCCTGCGAGCGTACTTTAGCTCTCCTGCGTGCGTGCTTTCGTGCGTACGCTGTGCGTGCCCTTGTGCGTACGCTGCACCCTGAACCCCTTGCTTAACCCATTGGCTCTTGGAGTTTTGGTCTTATTTCTTTAAGCTTGGCTCTTCTATAGCCCTGTATATTGATATTTTATTAGATATTTTCCCATTTTATATCCTTACGCCTTTTGTCATGAACTTGATTTTACTTAATATGTTTGGAATGACTATTGTACATGGCATGGTATGACAAGGAGCTAGCATAACACGACAGTGACCCGTAGTGGTGCACCCCTGACATGACCAACCTGACATGATAGTGGCCCGTCGTGGCGCACTCCCGACAAGTACCCTGACATGATTTATCTTAATGCTGTTGCGACGGCTAATTAACTTGACTTGCCTTGACACCGTGGGTAGTTCTTTCTTGCTTGCTTGTTAAATCCACTTGTCATGTCTTGCATCATGTCTAGGATGGGACTCCTGAGTACCACAGTCAGGAGTACCTACTAAAATGGATTAAGGTTAATAACTAGAATAACACAGTAGTCATGAAGAGATGACACAGCTACAGGCAATCCCGTTACCTGGGCGCTCTTGGGATCTGTAGCCTGCCGTCGAGTAGGGCACATTTCCAGCACACCGTCGCGTGTTGCACCCTCTAAGTCACCTAAGGGTATATTTGTCTCCCGGGCGATGTACCCACCTGAATTCAACCCCTAATTTTCGACCTGGGTAACCTGGATGGTCTGTAGGACTTGTGGCTGTGGAATCATTTCATTGCATCTTGTTAGTAATTAGGCCTGTGATAACCCTAGTTAGTTAAAGTAGTAAGCCGTAGCGTCTGCTTGGCCATGATTGATTGAATGAGGTATAACCAGTTTAGCCATGTCTTGATCCAGTACAAGATTGCTCCCTGCCTTGATTTCTTGCATTATTATCTTGTCGATAAATGGTGGGAAACCAAGTTCTGTTCAGACGAAGGATTACAACCCCGGTCCTTGTTTGGTTTACGGGTTGTAACCTGGCTATCAGAATAGTTCCATGGTTATCTCGTCGTATATCACCCTGCCATGTTTTCGTAAGTTTTAATTCTAATATTAGATTTTTTTGTGCTGATTGCTGGCTTTTGTTCTTATTTCGTGGCTCCCTTGTGGCACTTGCTCTTTCTGGGGTTGACCCAGCTGGTTTTTTATGGCCAGATTTCGGAGCAGCTCCCGAGGATCTACCAAGCTTCCAGCCCAATGGTGGCGACTAGAAGGAACCCGGGCTACGAGTGGGTTTTCTATTTTGTTTCGCTCACTCTACTGTAAAATTATTCTTTTGAGGCGTTTAGCCGACGAGCACCTGTTAGCTCGATGTACTTTTACTTACTGTCTGCCTACGGGCTGTAAACATGATTAACAAATCCTAGGGTTGATCATGTACGACTAAACTCTTGTTAGTCCTAACATTTTGTAACGACTAGCTTCATGATCAGCTGAATATGTAATATTTGGGACGCCTTATTATTGTATATTTAATGATCATACATCTTGCGACCTTACTTACTTGCTTGTGATTGAGACATTAGGCTTGTTCATGACCATAAGAGACTGTTGGCTTGTAGTAAACCCTCATATATCTAGACAGCCGTGACCGTATATCGAGGTGGTTTCCATTTCAATATACGTAGCTGGCTATGTCTGCCCCCGCTCTCCAGTATTCTGGTTCTGGGGCGTGACATGGTTTAAGTGGTGGCCCATGCAGGTCTTGTCAATCAAGAAATGTGAGGGTTTACCGAATAGATGTCTCAATCAGTATCCGCCCTTGATCTCCGTCCGTATTTTTAAATCCCTGAAATTCTTGCCCTGATTACATGCTTGTATCGTTGATCTGTCCTGGTCCTTCCTTATTGTTTCCCTGTGTCGTCTTCCTCAGCGGCACTGTACCTGACCCTGCCGATCAGCAAGGAGGAGCACCTCCCGTGGACCAGCAGCAACCCGGAGATCAAGCCCAGCATTCCGCGGTAGCCTCCAGAGTTGTGCCTACTGGAGGAGAGTCACCAGTTCGGCCCGTCCAGCCCGCAGAGCCAGATAATGGTACCTTAGTAGGCCTCATCAGAACTTTGATAGCTTCCCAGGATCGTCGAAGCGACGCCCTGCACCAGACAGTTCAAGATGTTTTGACCCGAGGCAGATATCCAGGGAACCAGGCGGCGAACAGCTTCAAGCGATTGAACCCTCCTTTCTTTGACGGTACCGAGGATGCGATTGCCGCGGATGCATGGCTTCAGGATACCGAGGTGATTCTGGAAGCAGCTAGGACACCCGAGAATGAGAAGGTGGCGGTTGTACGCCTGCAGTTGTTGGACTTGGCTCGCAGTTGGTGGGCGGCGCAAGCCATGGGATTAGTGGCACCCATTGCTTGGGCAGTGTTTAGAGAGAGATTCCAGACGAAGTACTTTGATGCTGTGGCTCGGTACGACCTACAGACCAGATTTACCAACTTGAAGCAAGGAGGCAGAACAGTCGACAGTTATGCATCGGAGTTTTCTAGGCTCAGTAGGTTTGCCCCCACCTTGGTGGCGACTGAGTTTGATAGGGCCCAGCGGTTCCAACAGGGACTGCATTTGGAGATCTTGTTGGCGGTTGAGCAGTTCGAGCACCAGACGTTCGATGCAGTCTTGAGAGCAGCTATGAGGCATGAGTACACCTCCCAGAGGATCGTGGATAGGACCGGAGGTAGGAAGCGGTCCCACAGTCAGATGCACCAATCATCAGCTCCAGCCCCGGCAGCTAGGGGATTGACCATTGGAACTCCGACGCGGGCGGTCTCAG
This sequence comes from Iris pallida, assembly GCA_029216955.1. Lineage (NCBI taxonomy): Eukaryota > Viridiplantae > Streptophyta > Magnoliopsida > Asparagales > Iridaceae > Iris > Iris pallida. Next base: position 328,015 of record JANAVB010031820.1, read on the forward strand.
TAACGTCGGTTCAGCATTCGACCCCGACGTACCCGCAACAGCAGAAGCAGAAGCAGACTTCCGCGATGGGATGTTCTCATTGCGGGAAGCCAGGACATGTGGTGGCAGACTGTCGCAGGGCGCAGGGATTGTGCCTGGCATATGGAGCAGCAGATCATAGGATAAGGGCTTGCCCGAATATGGGTGGTTCATCAGCATCCAACCCTTCTAGCTCTTCGGTGAGAGGACCGACCCCAGTACCAGTTCAACAGCAGCAGTATCAGTCTTCGAGGCCCTTGCCGCCTCAGTGAATTCGGTGACAATCAAGAACAGACACCCTCTTCCGAGGATAGATGACTTGTTTGATCAGCTCAGAGGGGCTTCAGTGTTCTTGAAGATCGATTTGCGGTCGGGATACCACCAGATCAGAGTCAGAGAGCAGGACATCCCGAAGACAGCATTCAGATCGAGGTATGGACATTGGGAGTTCCTTGTTATGCCCTTTGGAGCGACCAATGCACCGGCCATATTCATGGACCTCATGAATCGCATTTTCATACCTTACTTGGATCAATTTGTGATCGTGTTCCTAGATGACATCCTGGTCTACAGCAAGAGTGAAGCAGAGCATGAGCAGCATCTCAGAGTCGTCCTCCAGACGCTTAGGGAGCATCAGTTGTACGCCAAGTTCAGTAAATGCGAGTTCTGGCTCGATCGCATATCATACTTGGGTCACATCATTACCCGAGGAGGAGTGGAAGTGGATCCCCAGAAGATTGTGGCTATCGAGTCATGGCCGGTACCCACTCAGTGGCAGAGGTTCGCAGCTTCCTTGGATTGGCCGGCTACTACCGGCGGTTCGTTTCAGATTTCGCAAGGATTTCAGCGCCGATGACCCGGTTGACCCGCAAGGATGTGCCGTTTGTTTGGACAGCAGAGTGTCAGGAATCATTTGAGAAGTTGAAGCGAGGTTTGATAACGGCTCCCATTCTCACCCTTCCAGATGGGATCGGAGGATTCACAGTTTATTGCGACGCTTCAGGCAGAGGATTGGGGTGTGTCTTGATGCAGTATGGGAAGGTAATATCTTATGCGTCACGTCAACTACGTGATCATGAGAAGAATTACCCGACCCACGACTTAGAATTGACGGCGGTAGTGTTTGCTTTGAAGTTGTGGAGACACTACTTGTACGGAGATAGAGTGGAGATCTTTACTGATCATAAGAGCCTGAAGTATATTTTCACCCAGAAGGACCTTAATATGCGGCAGAGAAGATGGCTCGAGCTACTAGTGGACTATGATGTAGATTTGCAGTATCATCCCGGGAAGGCTAACGTTGTAGCAGATGCATTGAACAGGAGAGCCGGAGTTTATCTCCTGATGGCGCAACCAGAATTATTGGCAGATCTTCAGAAGATGGGAATTGAAGTGGTTCTTCCAACCAGCGTGGCATTGATGGCCAGCCTACAGGTTCAGTCCAGCATAGTTGAGAGAATCCGGGTGGCGCAGTCAACAAATTCCAAGATCCAGCGACTCAGAGCAGAGTGTGAAGCAGGAAAAAGGCCAGAGTTATGTATCCATGAAGACGGTACACTTCGGCACGGCACTCGTCTTTGTGTACCCAGTGGAGATATCAGACGGGAAGTCATGGCAGAAGTCCACAGTTCTCAATATTCTATTCATCCGGGTGGTACGAAGATGTACCGTGATATTTGTCAGCATTTCTGGTGGAATGGCATGAAGAGGGAGATAGCCCGGTTTGTCTCTCGGTGTTTGGTTTGCCAACAGGTTAAAGCTGAACATCAGAGGCCCGCTGGACTTCTTCAACCCTTACCGATCCCAGAATGGAAATGGGAACATATAACCATGGATTTCGTGACCGGATTGCCCAGATCTCCGGCCGGCAGAGATGCTATTTGGGTAATTGTGGACAGGCTTACCAAGGTGGCACACTTTCTCCCATTCAGAGTTGGACAGTCGACGGCGCAGTTAGCAGAGATGTATCTCAGGCAGATCGTCAAGCTTCACGGTGTGCCAGTCAGCATCACCTCGGACAGGGATTCAAGATTTATATCACACTTTTGGCGCAGCTTGCAGAAAAGTTTGGGGACTCGCCTTCAGTTCAGCTCAGCTTATCACCCGCAGACGGATGGTCAATCAGAGCGCACAATCCAGACTCTTGAAGATATGTTGAGATCATGTACCCTTGATTTCGGTGGTTCATGGGAGAATCATCTGCACCTGGTGGAATTCTCGTACAACAACAGTTATCAGGCCAGTATCTAGATGGCACCCTTCGAGGCTCTTTATGGCAGAAAGTGCAGATTCCCGCTAGCATGGGACGATGTCGGGGAGAGGCAGATGCTCGGACCCGAATTGATTTCCCAGACGGTTGAAGTGGTCAGGAAGGTCAGAGATCACCTCCGAGTTGCCCAGGACCGCCAGCGCCATTGGGCCGATGCTCATCGGCGTCCCTTAGAATTTGCTGTCGGCGACCATGTATTCCTTAGGATCTCGCCTAACCGCGGCGTCATTCGCTTCGGCGTGCGGGAAAAGCTTAGTCCTAGGTATATAGGGCCGTTCGATATTCTAGAGCGAGTAGGAGATGTATCCTATCGTCTCGCTCTTCCGCCGTCGCTAAGTGAGGTGCATGATGTATTCCATGTGTCCCAATTACGACGGTATATTCTGGACCCGAGCCACGTCCTAGACCATTCGGAATTGGTTGTTGGTACCAACCTTTCGTATGAGGAGAGGCCCCGTGTCTATATTGGACCGGAGGGAGAAGATACTCAAGAACATGACTATTAAATTAGTCCGTGTTGCTTGGGGTCATCACTCTCTAGGTGAGTCAACGTGGGAGCGTGAGGACGACATCCGATCACGATATCCCTATCTGTTTGACTCGTGAGGTATAATATCTTTCTTATGCCTTACGTTTTCCCTTCCTTGCTTGCATTGTATGATTGTATGATTGAACTGCTTAGTGTAGCTTGCCTGTGCTCAATGTAGCTTGTCGTGACAATCTCTAGCTCCTTGATTAAATTCCGAGGACGGAATTCTTTTAAGGAGGGTAGAGTTGTCACCCTCATTTCCCGTATTTCTCGTATTTCGTATTTATACTCGTATTTGGATTTTGGCATATATTTTTATTTTTTCTCAACTTGTGGAATTTCGGTGTTTCTCGTATTTCGGATTTTGACATGGCTCGGTTTTAATTAGGATGGTTTGGTTTGGTTTGGTTTATTATGTATTGGAACACCTTAGCTTATGCTCCACCCTCAACACACCACATCCCACCCTCTTTAAAACTCCACCAACTTTTTCTCTCTCCTCATAAACCTCCATTAATTTCTTCTTCTCCTTCCTCTGCACAACACTCTTCTTCTTCCTCTACACAACACCAACCCTTAGGCAAGTACACCTTGCCACCACATGAGAACCCTCTTTTACTTGTCCATTTGATAGATTAGGACATGGTGATCAACATTAGAACTTGGTATTTTGTGGTTTGGAGTCTCCATTGTTCTAGATCTAATTTTTCCTTATTTTCGGTTTTGCATGGTTTTGATCTATTTAGGTTGGATTTTTATGGGTTTTGATGTTTCCATGTGGAAGAGAGTTCAATTCCACCCTGGTTGGAGCTTTGGAAATCCGGATTTGGAGTTCGGATGGCCAAGTTGTGATGCCTTGAAGTTTTGGGAGCCATGAGAGCTTCTTCTCAGCCATGGAGAAGAAGACCCTTTCCTCTGCGTGCGTGTTTTTACGCGTACGCAGCTCTCCTGCGTGCGTGCTTTTGTGCGTACGCAGCTCCTCTGCGTGCGTGTTTTTACGCGTACGCAGCTCTCCTGCGTGCGTGACTTTTCTCGTACGCAGCTCTCCTGCGTGCGTGACTTTTCTCGTACGTAGCTCTCCTGCGTGCGTGACTTTTCTCGTACGCAGCTCTCCTGCATGCGTGACTTTTTGCGTACGCCGCTCTCCTGCGTGCGTAACTTTTCGCGTGCGCAGCTCTCCTGCGAGCGTACTTTAGCTCTCCTGCGTGCGTGCTTTCGTGCGTACGCTGTGCGTGCCCTTGTGCGTACGCTGCACCCTGAACCCCTTGCTTAACCCATTAGCTCTTGGAGTTTTGGTCTTATTTCTTTAAGCTTGGCTCTTCTATAGCCCTGTATATTGATATTTTATTAGATATTTTACGCCCATTTTATATCCTTACGCCTTTTGTCATGAACTTGATTTTACTTAATATGTTTGGAATGACTATTGTACATGGCATGGTATGACAAGGAGCTAGCATAACCCGACAGTGACCCGTAGTGGTGCACTCCTGACATGACCAACCTGACATGATAGTGGTCCGTCGTGGCGCACTCCCGACAAGTACCCTGACATGATTTATCTTAATGCTGTTGCGACGGCTAATTAACTTGACTTGCCTTGACACCGTGGGTAGTTCTTTCTTGCTTGCTTGTTAAATCCACTTGTCCTATCTTGCATCATGTCTAGGATGGGACTCCTGAGTACCACGGTCAGGAGTACCTACTAAAATGGATTAAGGTTAATAACTAGAATAACACAGTAGTCATGAAGAGATGACACAGCTACAGGCAATCCCGTTACCTGGGCGCTCTTGGGATCTGTAGCCTGCCGTCGAGTAGGGCACATTTCCAGCACACCGTCGCGTGTTGCACCCTCTAAGTCACCTAAGGGTATATTTGTCTCCCGGGCGATGTACCCACCTGAATTCAACCCCTAATTTTTGACCTGGGTAACCTGGATGGTCTGCAGGACTTGTGGCTGTGGAATCATTTCACTGCATCTTGTTAGTAATTAGGCCTGTGATAACCCTAGTTAGTTAAAGTAGTAAGCCGTAGCGTCTGCTTGGCCATGATTGATTGAATGAGGTATAACCAGTTTAGCCATGTCTTGATCCAGTACAAGATTGCTCCCTGCCTTGATTTCTTGCATTATTATCTTGTCGATAAATGGTGGGAAACCAAGTTCTGTTCAGACGAAGGGTTACAACCCCGGTCCTTGTTTAGTTTACGGGTTGTAACCTGGCTATCGGAATAGTTCCATGGTTATCTCGTCGTATATCACCCTGCCATGTTTTCGTAAGTTTTAATTCTAATATTAGATTTTTTTTGTGCTGATTGCTGGCTTTTGTTCTTATTTCGTGGCCCCCTTGTGGCACTTGCTCTTTCTGGGGTTGACCCAGCTGGTTTTTTATGGCCAGATTTCGGAGCAGCTCCCGAGGATCTACCAAGCTTCCAGCCCAATGGTGGCGACTAGAAGGAACCCGGGCTACGAGTGGGTTTTCTATTTTGTTTCGCTCACTCTACTGTAAAATTATTCTTTTGAGGCGTTTAGCCGACGAGCACCTGTTAGCTCGATGCACTTTTACTTACTGTCTGCCTACGGGCTGTAAACATGATTAACAAATCCTAGGGTTGATCATGTACGACTAAACTCTTGCTAGTCCTAACATTTTGTAACGACTAGCTTCATGATCAGCTGAATATGTAATATTTGGGACGCCTTATTATTGTATATTTAATGATCATACATCTTGCGACCTTACTTACTTGCTTGTGATTGAGACATTAGGCTTGTTCATGACCATAAGAGACTGTTGGCTTGTAGTAAACCCTCATATATCTAGACAGCCGTGACCGTATATCGAGGTGGTTTCCATTTCAATATACGTAGCTGGCTATGTCTGCCCCCGCTCTCCAGTATTCTGGTTCTGGGGCGTAACACGCCCCGCCCCCCCTCCGGCCACCCCCTCTCCCGCTTCCGGCCACCCTCCCCCTCCTGCTTCCGGCCGCCTCCTCCCCTCCCGCTTCCATCCACCCTCCTCCAGCCTTCTCCTCCCACGCTGCCATGCCCTAGGGGGAGAGGCGGGGGCGGGTGGCCGGAGCGGGGCGGAGGGGGGGGGAGGGGAGGAGGCGGCCGGAAGCGGGAGGGGGGGGGGGGGGGGGAGGCGGCCGGAAGCGGGAGGGGGGTGGCGGAAGCAGGAGGTGGGGGGGGGGGGTGGCTGGAAGCGGGAAGGGGGGGGGGGTGGGAGGGTGGGGGGCGGAGGGGGGGGGGGGGTAATTTTTAAGTTTGACTATGGGTATTTTCGTCCAATTTTTTCGGGTATCAACTTGTTACAAAAAAAGTTTATGGTATGAAGTTGAAAAATAGGAATAGTTGAGGGTATCAAAGTGCAATTAAGCCTAAAATTTAATGTTAATTTTAATATTAATTTTAATTTTAAAATATTTCATGTCAACTGCCACATCAACATGTTACGTCAGCTGTCACGTAAGGAGGGATGACTTGGAGGAATAATTTGGAGGGACAAATAGCATTATATATATATATATATATATATATATATATATATATATATATATATATATGGAAGCGGATCAAAGGCCCCGCCCGCGGAGCCCCGTCGAAGCCCCGCCCCCCCTGCACCATCGGATCGCGCGGGGCCCGCGTGGGGCCCGCCCCCGCCCGCGCGATCCAACGGCTAAGGGAGGGCGGAGCTTCGGCGGGGCTCCGCGGGCGGGGCTCCCGATCCGCTCCCTATATATATATATATATATATATATATATATAGTCAAAAATATATATATATATACATAGTCAAAGCCTCCTGGCTCTAGTGGTCAACAGGTGGAGACATAGCTCATCTTGGCTGCATGGGTTCGATCTCACGAGGAAGCGGATTATTTTTCCTAATTATGATGGGAGTTTATATATATATTCTCATTGAAATCAGGCTTTCTCTAATAATTTGTGTACTTAACTGCGACTTTTTCCTCACTTGTTCCATTTTAAACTTTGGGCTAAAAAAAAATTGTCCCCTTCAAAATTTTGATTAGAGAGATATATATATGATACAATGAGGTAAAAGAATCGGTACCCCTTAAAGTTTTGGGCCTTGGATGCATGCCCCGTTTGTCCCGGGTCATAACCGACCCTGATACATGGAGTGAGCATGCACACACATATGGGCAAATTGTGTTTGTGCATGTTTTTTTTTTTCTTTTCCTTTGTGTGTGGTGGTGGGGTGTGTGTTGGGGTTTTGGGTTGGGGGGGGGGGGGGGGGGGGGGGGGGGTGGGGAGTGGGGAGTGGGGAGTGGTCACGAAGATGCTTATAAATAATATGAAAACCAACACCACTGGAAACACTAATCATATCATTCATTAATGTCTGAATAAACAACATAAAAAAAATTACAATAAGAGACAAATTTCATTTTAATTGTGCTCGGCAATATTGTACTTCATTGAATTCATCTTCGATCTTGTTGTTGTCATTTTTTCTCAAGGTTCATGCTCGGCAATATTGTACTTCATTGAATTCATCTTCGATCTTGTTGTTGTCATTTTTTCTCAAGGTTCATGCTCGGCAATATTGTACTTCATTGAATTCATCTTCGATCTTGTTGTTGTCATTTTTTCTCAAGGTTCATGCTCGGCAATATTGTACTTCATTGAATTCATCTTCGATCTTGTTGTTGTCATTTTTTCTCAAAGTTCTAACGGCGGTAGGCGGGTGCGCGGCGAAGATAATCCCTTAGATACGCGGTATGCATATGGGTAAGGAGTATGTTACTTCCCATGGTACAAATTAAAGGGGGGTAGACTCGATCAGTACCTTGTGGTACACTTACGAGCAATTTAGTAGTGTGTGCCTCTATATTTTTGTTTTAAGTAACAATTCTTAGCGAATACTACAACAACCTACTCTTGTTTACTTCATTCTGATAATTACTATTGTCTTCTATATTATCATCTGATTCATTTTTTTTTTTTTTTGAATTTCATCTATTAAGATTGGCTTGCCCAAGTCACCACTTTGACTATCTGGATCCAGAACTTGCCAAAATCGGGGTCGCTGGATATGGTAAGCGGTTCCCTGGGATAGGGGGTCCTAGTAAACTATGGTCCAGAAATGGTATATCACATCTCCAACAATAATATCTCATATCCTAACCTTATTTAATTTTAAGAAAACATCTCAAAAGATATATAACAGTGTAACCATATGACCATCACCAATTAATATCCCTCTAGAACCTATTGGGAAGAAAAACCCTAAATCATGGTCCTCAAGACTATCAAGTCTTTTCATGTATATAAATTTGAAGTTCTGTTTTTTTATATTTTTAAATATTGATATACTATTTGTGACAAGTTAATATCTTTTTATAATATATTAACTTCCTATTGGATACTTAACTTTTTTATTAGGAATATGTAGTTTAAGAAAAGAAATTACAAAAAATTTGCTCTGGAATCTCAAACGGATTGACAATTTGAATAACAAGGAACAATTTTAACAAAAAAGTGTTAAAATTTACAACTTTTACATTTTAGATTATTTTCATCCCCGCTATAGGTTGAAGTCATGGCTGTGCCCCAGTAATTCGTGGCTCTATCTCATAAGCTTCGGTCTTATGCTAATATTCAGTATTCCTTTATATTATATTGTGGGTATCCCAGTTTTGTAATATTTGACTTTAAAATACTGCATAACCTTCCTATTGTTGCAAATATTACCCACGAATGTCCTACTAACATTCAAACATTCCCATTTCTTTGATTGCAACTTGTGCAAAATGTAGGCAAGATGCCAATAAATGATGCCTATTCTTGCTCCTTGCCATCATATTTACCTTTATCCCAATGTTCTTTCTAGGGATGGCAATGGGGCGGGTAGGGGTCGGGGACCATATCCCCCATCCCCATCCCCGAGTAGTGTTTGAATCCCCATCCCCGTCTCCATTTCCCGTCGGATTTTATTTTTTACCCCCATCCCCGTTAAATAATGCATTTTCCGTCCCCGTTCCCGTCTCCGTCCCGTTAGCACTTTCGGGACCGAATTTTCTCATCTCCGTCTCTCGTTCGATTAACAAATTTTTATGTACATTATATCAGTTTAAAAAATTATTTTCATTCAAAAAACTACATGGCATGTTAATAATGTTTTTCATAAAATAAATATATATATTACTAGTTAGATCAAGAGAACATACCATTTTCAAAGGGTTGCACATATGGATATGGATATAAGTAATCGGGGTCGGGGATTTATCGGGGCAGGGAGTACTATACCCATACCCGTCCCCGAATCCGATCGGAGATTTTTTTAATCCCCATCCCCGTCTCCATTCCCGTTTTTAAATCCCCAAACCCATCCCCATCGGGTAAAAAAATCGGGTCCCCGTCGGATTCGGGGGGATATTGCCATCCCTAGTTCTTTCAATAGTTCTCTGAAGGCGATATTCTCCCTTTCTTGTGTGTGAATCTTTTAACTATTACATAGTGGAACTTAAAAACCTTCATAACCTTCCTTAGCCTTTCAGTTAAAAGGATAAATGCCTGTTGATGAATAAGAAAACTACATCTCAGACAACCAGCAAGTATAGATTGATCCATGGGACCCTGAAGTGCTTTTTTCTATATATCTAAATCTCTTTTCCTTGAATCCAAAGCTGGTGTTTGCGTTGATTATTTGGGACCAAATCTCTTTTTCTTTTTCCATCTAATGGAAGTAATATCACCAATGTTCTAAAAAAAAAGGCTCAAATACAGGACTTGTAGCCTAGAGAGCCTTATCCATAGGAACCGCGTCTTAGATCCCGCAACCCCAAATGTGCACATTCCTGATCCAAATAGCCAACAGTGGCGATCGATGAGATCTGGACCTTACAAGATATGAAATTCAGCAAAGTTATCAATCAAATGTCATTATAAAAGATAAAAAAATCAATTAATTGTCAATTGAAGTGTACAAGAATATCTTGTGTAGAAGGATCAGTATGAATCACAAACGAAACACAGCATACTGGTTAAGCCTACCCTACAGGCCTTCTCAATCTGCGTATGAAAAAAAAATAGTAGTGTACCTCATACTTTTACCATGTATCCAAGAGAACAAACCCTTGGTAACTATGGGCCATGGATGACACTCCTACCACTTAAAAACTTTGGGCTCTCAACAGTTGGAGATTAGAGGCACCTGCTTAGCTCCATTTGAGCACCTGGCCTACTCAAAGTTTATAAGGTTGAATATAAACTAACCCTTGAATATAAACTAACCCTCTCGCTCTAGTTGGCAATTGCATAGAGGTTCTACAACAGCAGTACCAGCAAGTTGACCTGTAGCAAAATAACGATTCCCTACGTCTTCCATCTTTATTTTGAATAGGACGGTTTTGTTGTTTCGGAGGTTTCGGACTCTTCGTACAGATCTTGTCTATACTGGCTATGAGCGGTTATGAGGTAGCGATTATGGGATGTTTTTCGAGTACCGGTTATGAGCGGTTATGAGGGGTCCGATTTTGGATGGTTTTTGTAGAAAATAATAGTTAGATGATTTTATTGATGGACTACTTCACTACTTATAGGGAGTCTAGCTCCTCTACATATAACATATTCCGATGTGGGACTAAAAGTCCCTTATTGATTCTCAACACTCCCCCTCAAGATGGGCGATAGATATTGATCATCCCCATCTTGTTACATAGCTTTGACAGACTTAATGAACTAAGACCCTTAGTCAGACAGTCTGCAACTTGTTCTTCTGAGCGGACATGATCAATCTTCAGTATCCCCTGTTCCAGCTTCTCCTTGATGAAGAATCGATCAATCTCGATGTGCTTCGTTCTGTCGTGCTGAACTGGATTGTTAGCTATACTTATTGCAGCTTGACTATCGCTCAGAAGACGCAATGGTGCTCCCTTATCCAGCTGCAACTCTGTTAGCAATGCTTTCACCCACAGCAACTCTGATACTCCCAGAGCCATTGCTCTGTATTCTGCTTCAGCTGTCGACCGTGCTACCACTGACTGTTTCTTGCTTCTCCATGAGACCAGATTTCCTCCTACAAAAACACAGTATCCCGTGGTAGACCTTCTGTCGTCTATGCAGCTCGTCCAGTCTGCATCACAGTATCCCTCAACTTCTATGCGTCCATTCTTCTTGAACCATAGCCCCTTTCCCGGCGTTCCTTTCAGATATCTCAAGATCTGAAATACTGCATCCATATGACCCTTTCTTGGATCATGCATGTAGCGACTCACTACACTCACTGCAAATGAGATATCAGGGCGAGTGTGCCCCAGATAAATCAATCTTCCTACAAGTCGTTGATATCTTTCACGATCAACTGGCTCTCCTGCTTCTGCTCCCAACTTACACTTCTGGTCAATTGGAGTGACTGCTGCTTTGCATCCTAGCATCCCTGTCTTCTTCAGCAGATCTAGTGCGTATTTTCTCTGTGGGAGAACAATTCCTTGTTCGCCTTCACACACCTCGATACCTAGAAAGTACCTCATCGCTCCTAAATCCTTCACCTCAAACTCCTTCGCGAGTTTTGACTTCAGCTTAGTGATCTCGACTTCATCATCACTTGTGATCACTATATCATCCACATATACAGCAAGTATAGTGATGTGGCCTCTTGCATGCTGGAGGAAGACCGTATGATCTGCATTTGTTTGACGGTATCCCATGCCTGTAACAGCCTTTCTGAATCTGTCAAACCAGGCTCGAGGAGATTGCTTGAGCCCGTATAGTGACTTCTTCAGTTTACATACCTTTCCTTGCGACGTTCCTCCGTTTGATTCCGTCGCATAGCATCCTGGCGGGAGCTCCATGTATACTTCTTCTTGCAGGTCCCCATGAAGAAAGGCATTCTTCACATCCAGCTGGTACAGCTTCCATCCATAGTTCGCTGCAATGGAGACCAGAGTTCTCACGGTGCTCATTTTTGCTACTGGGGCAAACGTCTCATCATAGTCTATGCCATATGACTGTGTGAATCCTTTTGCAACCAACCTCGCCTTGTATCGCTCGACCTTTCCTTCTGGCGTCTCTTTTACCGTGTACACCCATTTGCATCCCACAGCTTTCTTCCCTTTGGGTAATGGAACCAGCTCCCATGTCTTATTTTTCTCCAATGCCCTAAGTTCTTCCATCATTGTAGCTTTCCACCTTGGATCTTTCTTTGCTTCCTGCCAACACTTGGGCAACGAAGTAGAGTCTAACGATGCAATGAAGGCTCGATAATTCGAAGAAATGTTAGAATAAGATAAGAAGTTGGCAATGTCATGTTCGTAATCATCAAAACGAGCATGAGCCTTACCCGCATTGATGCGAGAAGATCTACTTAAGGGAGCAATAGGTGGTGGAGAGATCATACCATCCGAGTCGGAGAGATCCGCATCAGAATCCGAGTGATTCAGTGCGGGGGCAACATCTTCAGGAGTTGGAGCAGGAGTAGACGAGGGACTTGGTACAGTAGGCACAGGGCATGGCATAGGCACAGTACTGGACTTCTGTTGTCTCCTTCTGTAGACTTGGAGCTCCTTTTCCCTTGTCTGTTGCTTCCCCTGCATAACATATGTATCTTCTTCTTCTTCATCTGTATCTGAGTCACTGTGCTCTTCCCCTTTCGTCCAATTTTCTACAACCGGACACGGAACCGATCCGACGACCATATTTGGGCTTATTATCTCCCTCTCACATCGAACACCACCTGTGTTAGATGTGTCACCAAATACTGAACCTTCATCCGAACCATAGTATGGTTCGAGTTCTCTGAATGTAACGTCCATGCTGACAAACATCTTCCGCTCGACTGGACTCCAACAGGCATATCCCTTCTGAGTCGTCGTGTAACCGACAAAGACACATTTAACTGCTCTAGGATCCAGTTTGCCAACGCCAGGCCTATTATCTTGGACAAAACACACATCCAAAAACTTTTGGTGAAACAGTGTATGTAGTTGCCCCAGTAAGCATCTCCAATGGTGTCTTCCAGTCCAATACTTGAGACGGCATTCTGTTGATGAGATACGAGGCCGTCAAAATAGCCTGCCCCCATAAGTGCTTCGGGACATTCATAGCCAGCATCATCGTCCGTGCGACTTCCAACAGGTGTCTGTTCTTTCGTTCAGCCACACCATTTTGTGCCGGAGTATAAGCACATGAAGTTTGATGTAGTATTCCATGGGTGGAAAAATACTTAGCAACCTGCTTATTAGTATACTCCGTCCCATTGTCAGACCGGAAATACTTAATTTTAGCGCCATATTGTGTTTCCACCCGGCGATAAAAGTCCCGAAAAGCCGCAAGGACGTCACTTTTATTCTTCAGAAGGTAGACCCATGTCACACGGGTATAACAGTCAATGAAGGTGACGAACCATCGAAAACCGTTAATTCCGGTTGTAGGACAAGGGCCCCATACGTCCGAATGTATCATGTCAAAAGCAGCTGAACTCCTATTCCCCGAGCTTACATACGAGCTTATGGTATATTTTCCCAACTCACAAGCATCACAAAATAACTTCTCTTTATCAGCCCTTTGATATAAGGACGGATACATTCGACTAAGAACTTGGAAAGAGGAATGACCGACACGCTGGTGGTGGAGTAGCAAGTCGGCTTCAACACTGCGACAGGAAGCTTCTGGTGGTGCGGCTGCTACCAAGGATGCCAATGCGTTGTCCAGTCCAGTCCTGTCTAAATACCACAGCCCCTTATGCCATGTGCCAGTCCCAAGTCGTCGTCCTGTCCCCTTCTCCTAAAAAATCACCTTAGGAATGTCAAAGGAAACAGTACAGTTAAGATCAAGTATAATGGCACTAATGGATAAAAGATTGACAGGAAAAGATGGAGCATGTAAGATATTGGTTAGAGTGATGGAAGGGGTGCATGCGACAGTGCCTGTACCCACTACAGGTCTGGATGTACCATCAGCGGTCTGAATACCCTCCGGCAATGGTAGGTGAGTATATCCCTGAAACGCATCACGGGACCCCGTGACATGGCGAGATGCCCCAGAGTCCATAATCCATCCTGACTGATGGATAGAGGCAAGAGCACGTGCAGAATCATCGGTGCTGGTTTGGGCAAAGCAAGTGAGGTGATCTCCCGAGGATGAAGACGCCCCAGGACAGTCGACCGAACCCAGCTTTGTGCCTCGCAACTTCTCAAGGAACTCCCGCTCAAGCGGGGTTATTACAGCTAGTTGATTCTCTCCCCCTTCCTCTGCTAGATTTGCTTTGTGTCCGCCCCTTCTACCGGCATATCCTCCTCTACCATCACGTCGGCCTCCACGACCCCGTCCTCGATCAGTAGACTGATTGCGCAAGGGTTTTGGACAAAATCGGATATAATGTCCGGAATCACCACAATTGTGACAAACACCACCCATAGATGGAGGTTGATTGAAGGTAGCAAGGGCAGACTTTTCAACCGCGGCTGGCTCCCCCTGGGAGGAGCCCTTGTTGGGCATCAACTTCAGTCGAGCTTCTTCCTGTGTCATGACAGCTATAGCTTTTTCCAAGGTCGGGAGCGTGGGTTGGGAAAGGAAGATATTCCGTCGCTGCTCAAATACAGGGTGTAGTCCCTTCAGGAATTTCATCATACGCTGCCGGGAAATATAAGCCAGGAACGTCTGAAAGTACTTTGCGAAGGCTGGTTCGACTTGTGCATCTTCCATCCCAAGAGGATCATAATGATCCAGATCAGACCAATACTTCTTCAACAGGGCCGCGTACTCAGAGATGGTACGGTCGTCTTGGGCCACCCTATCGAGTTCATCTTGCAGTTGAAAGACTCGCATAGGGTTGCCGGAGCCGGTGTACATATCTTTGAGAGTCTGCCATATATCAGCAGCAGCCTCCATAGCCTCGACATTGCCCGACACCTGGTCGGTTAAAGAGGCAGTCAACCACCCAGCCACGACGTTGTTGACAATCTCCCACACAGCAAACTCCTTGGTGGAGTGATCGGCTGGCGCCTTGGCTTGGCCAGTGACATAGCCAACCAAGCCACGTCCCTTCAGTGTCCGCATCGCCTGCCGCGACCACTTCAAGTAGTTGGAAGTTCCTTCCAACGTCGTCTCCAATTTCTCCAGCTTCCCCATTTTGTAAGGCGACGGATCCACATCAGTATGGATCACACGTGGGGTTACCTCGGTTAATCTCTTGGATAAGATATCATCAACCAAGGCCTTCATCTCATCGGCCGTCAGTTTGCCACTGATCGAATCCATGGCGTCGTCAACTGAGAACTCAATTCGTCGTCTTCTTCGTCGTCGTCGGAGTCTGCAACTGATCCAACGTCGTCGTCTTCGTCGTCGACGTCGTCTTCTTCAACGCCAGAGACTTTACTAATGCGCTACTAACTTGGCCAGTACCGGCGCGCGCATGTAAAGTGAACACGTCAGGATACCAGAGAAGACATGATCAGTCTCTGCAAAGATCCCGATGCGAAGAAGGAATAACAAATAAAGTATTTGTTAGTTCCAAACGGCGTAAGCACGGAACAGAGTTGGTGCAAATAAAGATTTGACAGCCGTCTCTATTCGAAATACGCCGGTTTTTTTTTTTTTTTGACTAAAAGCTAGGGGCTGCTAGGCCTAGGGTTAGGGTTTCCATTGCAAAAAAAAACTAGGGTTAGGGTTAGGGTTTGATGGGGTCGGGGGGGGGGGGGTCGGGGGGGAGGTCCTGGTCGGGGGGGTCGGGTGGGGGGGGTCGGGAGGGGGGGTGCTGTTGTGGTCGGACGGCGGGGGGGGGGGGGGGAGGTTCTGGTCGGGGGGGGGGGGTCGGGGGGGGGTGCTGCTGTGGTCGGGCGGCGGGGGGGGGGGGGGGGATCGGCTAGGTAGGAGCGGCTAGGGGGGGTGCTGCTGTGGGCGGCGAGGTGGGGGGGGGGTCGGGCGGGGTGGGGGGGTCGGGAGGGGGGGCGGTGGGTCGGCTAGAGGGAGGGAGATAAGAAATTTTTTTTTTGTGTGGAGAGAGGGAGAGAGAGTTATGGCTCTGATACCATGTAGAAAATAATAGTTAGATGATTTTATTGATGGACTACTTCACTACTTATAGGGAGTCTAGCTCCTCTACATATAACATATTCCGATGTGGGACTAAAAGTCCCTTATTGATTCTCAACAGTTTTTAAGTAACGACTTTTATATCATTGAGTAAATAAATAAATAAATAAATAAATGATGACAATAACAAAGTTACGATAGCTACATATATTAGAAATGATGTTACAAAGTGATTGAAGCCATGTATATATCATTGAGTAAGAAGCAACTTCTGCTGAAACAATGGAGAATTAATGTGATGAGCAAGCAGAGAACAAAAGGCAAGTAATTTTGCCATGGCCAGAAGCAGAGAACTCCAGTAAGAGGAGGCGTGGACTGGCTCTCTCTTTCACATTACTACACCATTAATTTATGGTTTAATTGTGGCTGCAGGCATGCTTGTTTTATTTGGTTCATATGGCATAAAACTATAGAAGTAGAAGGGGGGTTTTAGTCCCACATCGGACAGACTGGAAGCCTGACAAGGTTGGTGACTGTATAAATGTAGATGGTTGGACATCTTTACAATATACTTACCTGGACGGGGTCTTTGGGCGATCAGGAAAGCTCTGGCCTAGGTCAGTGGCCTCCATTGCACTCCGGAGGGGTGCTGCCCTATCATCTCCCCAAGTGGGAGAGTGAACGTCATAATTTGTTGCTGAGGGGATACGCGTTCGCGCGGTCCCTGCCAATACTTGAATGTTTAAATTTTGTTTCAGTTTTTTTGTTCTTTTTTCATTGGACTAATAGTGTGTTTACCAAAAGTGTTCTGTCGTTTTGGACTGCAACAACGAATTGTGAGAGGGTTGACGTGAGTGGCTCCTCCATAATTTATCAAATCAAATGTTGTTTACTGGTAGTAGTAGGCTTCAGATATATTAGGATATGAATTTGCCTCGCTTAGTATAAGAGTTTCAAGTGTTGTCAAGACTGTTAGGCCCTCGTCAAGTTATGTACCATTCATTCTATGTATGTAGATGACTGGATTCTTGAACTTTTGTTTTTGTACGCTGTATCCATTCTGAACCAGGCTGCAGTGTAGATAGAACTTTTAGTGCTTTAATACATCCTTATTCGTTGAATAACAACTTTTCGGAGACCAAATGACTGCCAAAATTTCGACACTCAGGAGTCTAAAAATTTATATACTACAATACTAACGAAAGAATAATGATTAGACATAAAATCTAAAAATCTAAACAAAAGAAAAAGGGAAGATTTATGAAATGCCCAAAAACTAAAAAAGTTTTATGTAAAACCCACCGTTAAAAAAACTTTCATCGCGTGTCCAGAATTAGAGAAACTTATCCAAAGCGGGTTCCAAATGACCCTTTTGCCCTTCCTTTTAATTTATTGGAAACACCCACAAAACTGCTCTTAAAAAAACGTTTCAATACTCCATCTTCTTCCATACGCTGCTCACTTTCGAATCTAGGTTTTCTCCTCAAAAATCTTCAAAAACTCGTCGAAAAATTTCGGAAAGACCGGGACGAACGACAAAAGTGCTGAAACGGAGGTCCAAACATCATTTTTTTGCGAATCTAAAATTTCGAAAGGCCGTCTAACGGTGAAGCGTTACTTTCAGTCTCCTCGATGATACGCTCATTTTGCGACAAACGGGACCTCGTTTCGACCTCCCAGTCAAAAGTTATGGCCCTCCAAAGTTTCAGCTAACCATAAAATGCAGGAGAATGGCATTCTCCGTCTTAATTTACACGGAGAATGACCATTCTCCGTCTTAATTAGGACGGAGAATGACATTCTCCGTCTTAATTTACACGGAGAATGGTCATTCCAGTGTTTAAAACGCAGGAGAATGACCATTCTCCGTGTTAGAAACACGGAGAATGCCATTCTCCGTGTTAAATGAAACGGAGAATGTCATTCTCCGTGTTAAATAAAACGGAGAATGGCATTCTCCGTCCTAATTAAGACGGAGAATGGTCATTCTCCGTGCTAAATAAAACGGAGAATGGCATTCTCCGTCTTAATTTACACGGAGAATGACCATTCTCCGTCTTAATTAGGACGGAGAATGCCATTCTCCGTGTAATTTATCACGGAGAATGGTCATTCTAGTGTTAAAACGCAGGAGAATGACCATTCTTCGTGTTAGAAACACGGAGAATGCCATTCTCCGTGTTAATTAGGACGGAGAATGCCATTCTCCGTCTTAAATAAAACGGAGAATGCCATTCTCCGTCCTAATTAAGACGGAGAATGACATTCTCGGTCCTAATTAAGACGGAAACGGAGAATGTCATTCTCCGTGTTAATTAGGACGGAGAATGGCATTCTCCGTCTTAAATAAAACGGAGAATGGCATTCTCCGTCCTAATTAAGACGAAGAATGCCATTCTCCGTCCTAATTAAGACGGAGAATGGTCATTTCCAGTGTTAAAATGTGTAATTTAGTTTTTTCAGGAATAAAGAGTTTCGTTCTTCTTTCAAAGCGATGATAATTCTTATGGAAAAGAAGAAAAAAGATCTTCTCTCCACAATTGAAGATCTGAGTTCAAATGTCTCCACGATGAAGATGATGATGATGGTGACGATGATGGCGAGCGATGATCTGAGTTCGACTGAAGAAAAACACACCGAACTACGAACGATCTTTGCGATCTCTGCTGAATATGAGAGCAATGGAATTCAGATTTCCCGTGAAGAAGAAGAAGACGAAAATCGCGATCCAGATCTGAGTTTTTTGAATTCAAATACATATAGATGACCAATTCGCGCGGAGGGGTAGTTTCGGTATTATAAAAATAGCAGTTTCTAGCGGGTGGCATCTAAAAGGGAATCTTGGAATATTTAACGTGAAAATACTTAATTCTGGGTATTTCATAAAACTTATCCAGCGGGTGGGCATTTCATAAAAGCCCACCCTGAAATTGGGTTTCTCAGCAATTTCCAGAAAGAAAAATCAAGATTTGAAAAAAACGTAGAATCTAAACAATAATATATAGTTTCAATTGATGGAGATTTACCTTGATTTTGAAGGATTCTTGGTTATTGTCATCTCCTATGCGGAGTTTAGGATTGCAAGAAAAATGTAGGAAAGATGAAGAGAGATTCTTGAGTTTTGATTCAATTTATTTATTAACAGGATTTGGGTGGTCAATACGCGTCAACTGTCATTTCAAGACCCAAGTGCTAAGTAGGACATCTTCAGGACCTAAACGCTAATTTTTTAATGTTTATGGAGTCCAAACTCTAACTAACCCTTGTTTAATTGTTGATTCTCATACTTTTCTTTTGTTCAGTTTATTTTTATGATCAGTCAACTTTATTTAATTGTTGATTCGAACCTTTCCTTAAGGTATTTAGAAGCAACCAAAACTGTCTTTTGACACACTAACCAATATCCAAACATATAAATACAAATAAGAAACAAAAATATTATTAACAAAATTTCTTCATCATTAACCCAATTGTGTTATCCTTATACTGGCTTTTTTTAAAATATTCCAAACACCGAAAAGAAAAACTAATAATAATTGCAAATTTTCAAAGGAAAGAAAAGCGCAAAAACATAATTTCCTTTCCTTCAACCAAACGAGGCCTTATATTCTCACTTTTTTTTCCTCGACTTTTTTTCATGATCCTTTTTTTACATATTTAGAAGCAACCCAATCTGTCTTTTGACACATTAACCAATATCTGACTATCTAAAACAAATAAGAAACAAAAAGTATTATTAACAAAGGTTCTCAGGTATTTATAAAGTAACTGGTTTTTATAAATATTTAACATAATCCTTAACCCAATTGTGTAAACTGGCTTTTTTAATATGCCAACAATTTCATCTTCAATGTTGCAAGACTAACTGAGCTTAGCTCACCTTCATCTGAACTCGATCCTCTTCGTTAGTTGCAAAATATTTATCGGACGCACATACCAAGTCCACATGATCATGATGTTGTCATGTACACACAATACGTACCAAGTTCAATAATCATGTACCTCTACATTCCTTAAATTTGTCATTTACAATTGGGGTTATGTAGAAAGTAGTTCAATTGTATTCTTAATATTTCTAGTAAAAAAATGCATTGAACCGTTTATAAATATTGTTGAAAATTCATGTATCTCGGAAAAAAAAATTATGGCTATTACTACCAGTTTAATTGTTGAGAACATGAAAAGTTGGGTTTCAATGTGGTCGCCTCAAAGATTATATTAGACTTAAAACAAAACATGGCTCACAGTAAACTGCAGTATGAAGAGCTTGCAACATAGCGATTCTTGTGTAATAATCTCAAATCACGATAATAAAATAGTAACAATGAATTGAAAATAAAACTGAACCACTTTTTAAAGCTTAAAATTCATTTCAACTCAAAACTAGTTCAGAGTTGAACACAATGGAAGGCTTGAACATCTAATGAAGGGCTTGCACAGCAAAATCTCCCTCCAGAGATGGTCTCAAACAATGTAGATTGTACTAACTAAAGAAATAGAGTAAGGATCTTGTCGCTTCCCACCAAGCTTCGGTCCTTTGGCATCGAAGTCATTGTTTTAGATGATTGACAAATCCTTCCAAGATCTTTAGCATATAAGATATTGAGTTATATACGACCTTATGTAGACTTCACCGAATATGACAATTTGGGTAAGTTGTAATCAAGATCTTAGGTTTGTTCTTGACTAAAATCTTAAATATTTAGATGATCGAGATACATGTTTCAATATATTAATTTATCTTATTGTCCCAAACTGTTATAATAAATATTGGACAAAGTCATAAATATTAGATTAATTAATAAGGTATATATGAATTTTATTTCGAGGATAGAAATCAAGTAATAATTTTTTTTATGGAAAAATGGCCAATAAACACGATAAAGTTTATCTCAAGGTTTGATTAATGATTTTGAAACTTCTAGTTATTATTATGCTTGACGACCTAAAATGATTAGGGAATTTGGCAGATTTGAAATACATATTGAGAAGCTTTTGAGGAAACTCGAATTTAAGGATTTGGACTTTATCTTGATAAGAAACTAAGATGGATATGATGCCATCCAAATGAGATTAGGAGTGTCTCACCTTCCATGCTAGCCTTCGACTGAGTCTTCTGAGTTTTGACCATCGATTCAGCTTTCTTAGTGTTCTTCACATCCTCGGTCTTCTTTATCCGCTCCTTGATCTCACTACACAATGCAAGCAAGTTTAATACAGGCGTCGAGACGACCCGAAGGACACTAGTTATTTAAAGACATTAAATCTTTACAGTGTTGAACCTGAAGCACTTTAAAAGAAACATACTGTAGTTGTGCTTCTCTAGCAGCATCTCGAACTTCAGCCTTCTCAGTTCTCTTCTTTTGTATAACTTCCAAAGTGCCACCAACAATCGACCTTGAATATGGCTTCTTCATGATACGACGTCTCTTCTTGACAGCTTCAGCATGGATATCCTGAAGCAATTACCAATATCACTTATACTGTTTTTATAATGTGTAAAGTATCCACACTTTAAACAACTAAAAGAAGTATTTTAAGATGGACAACAAGATGACTGCTACAACTAATATAACAGAACTATGAGTTGTTCTTTGGGCCTCAGAGGACATCTTGATTAAGCGGCATGTGGGACTAAAACCATGAGCTCACTTAGGTATCTTAGACTAAAGATTAACACATTAACCCTTCCCCTTTTGTATACTAAATAAAATGCAACATCAGATGGAAGAAGGTATAATGTTTTTATGATGGTGCTGCAGCACTAAGACTGATGGGGTTGGGGGGGGGGGGGGGGGGGGGTTGGGGGGGGGGGGGGCAGCGACAAGCAAGAACTACCTTTAAAAACCACCAATTCCCTAATGTCTCATTACATATTAGATCCAGTAAATACATCACCAGATCCATCTTTTGTGTTATTATGAAACTTCCCAAAGCACGAAAATTGCAGGGAGGTTACGAAGTACAAACAAGCTAAGAAGCGCCAATTTTACTAAATCTTTGCTTAATTATGCCCTTACAATCATAGATTGATTACAAGTCCGTCTGGTTAATGTGAAATTGTGTTAACTTGAGCTAGGAACAACTGTATTGGTTATTTGACATTAAAATGGGACTAGGGTTTGTTGGGAGGGCGGTGGGAGCTTTAATTTGAGAAAGGATTTTAGACATAAAAGGCCTTAAAAAATATAAATGGGTCTGTATTAGATCCTGATTGTGCATAAAATTTTTTGTGCATTTCAATAATTTAATAGGCAACTGTTATTGAACATATTCAGTTAGTGCAAAGCAAAGTAGGCCAAAATTTTCAAACATCAACCAACCTAAACACTAAGCACCAAATTATTCCGGTTTAATAGAAAAAATGATATGGCAAAATTATAAAGCTTTAAATGCATATTGTTTGGACAAAATCACCTTCTTGTGTTGTTTCCTATACATTGCGGACCATGTAATTCTTTCCATGACATTTGTTTAAATAATGAGTTTTTCAAGAATCCTGCATCAAGCAAATTTAGGCATTAGAAATGAAACTTTGGGAGAGCTTTGGTTAACATATGGACATAAATGTAATTTTATTTTTGTAAAATAAATTAAGAACCGCTCGTTAATGAATTACCAAGTATGAATTTGACTGGTTTAAAAATCACTACTTAAAATTACCCAAAACCGAATCCCTCGTTGTCACGACCCGCACCCGCTAAAAGGGCATGTGACGCGACAACGCCCAGCCCTCACCGAAAAATCGGCGTGGAACGCTGTGGATTTTCTACTTCTAAACAGTTTATATATATAACAAAAACCTGTCAAGTCCATGGTCAACTCCGAACGGAGGACAAGCAATGAATATATATACGAGTACTCAATCACGACTCTAAGATAACAAAGTAAAGACTGAAATGAAAAGACAACAAGACGATAAATAATATATAACCTGTCAAGTCCAACACAAAGAATATATACAGTCCAAGTCTCTAATACAGTCCCAAAATATAATAAAATAACAAGTAGCAAGCTGGAGACAAGGTCCAGTCCAAAATGTCTAACCTAACTAAACTAAGCTAAAGGCTCGTCGGGCGGAGCTAAGCCCTGCTGAACCAAGGTCTCCAAGTCTATGCCCACTACGTCAACCGGACCGTAGTAGGTAGGACAATCCTCCTCGCCACTATCTGTAAAATTTTGTCAACATATCCAGTCAGGATGGAACGAGCACAAACCTCCATAACAGTTCTAGTTAGACGATATTGAAAATGTAGCAGTAAATAGAGAGAATCTACGAGATAAATAATGTGTACATGAATCATGGTAAGGCATATCAAGACTGTAATCTGAATGTAAGAACAGGGAAAAACAGTATAAATCATGTACAAGAATCTGGAACTATATCTATGTGAGTTTAGCACTAGTTTCAACATGTGACCGGCTTAGAACTTGATACAATGTTTGGCCTGGCTAATCATACGTGAGTGTATGATTAACACTATACAATGATGATACAATATCTGTGGGGTATTGATCACATATCTACGCTAA
Source organism: Iris pallida (assembly GCA_029216955.1). NCBI lineage: Eukaryota > Viridiplantae > Streptophyta > Magnoliopsida > Asparagales > Iridaceae > Iris > Iris pallida. Next base: position 351,364 of record JANAVB010031820.1, read on the forward strand.
CACCCCCATCCCTGACCAATATAGTGGATCCAGTCATGACACGTCATGATACATATTCTCTGAGAGGGTAGCTAGCCTTCGCAGGAATCGTATCTATACAATGAACAATAAACAATGTAGACTTGCCCAGTGTATACCATATATAAGAGGAATAACATCTTATGACGGGATCCAGACAAATATCAATCCGTGTGAACAATGTGTCAAGAGAACAAGGATAATCTGCACTAAATACTAGAAACAAAGACGATATCATAAAACAGAAATATTATCAGAGAATGTACTCGCCTGTACTGTGATGGATAAGTCGACTGAGTCCAAGATCAGTGCCTCGAGGACCTATAGATGGAATACTGTATCAATATAATGGTTTGGAAGTAAAATTAAGTCATACTGAGTCAAAATAGGTCAAGACACGTCAAACTAAGTCAATCTAGGTCAAACAAGGTCAAACTAGATTGTACGGGGTCAATCTAAGTCATATTAGACCTAACAAAGTCATACGAGGCCAAGACAACTCTAGTTGGGTCATACTTGGTCATGGAAGGACATTGGAAATCCATCCGAATCAAACTAGGTCGAAAATTAGCTTACCGTTGACTTTTGGTCAACGGGTCAATTCTGGTCAACTCGAGGTCAACACTAGGTCAACTCTAGGTCACTGGTGACTAATAGTTGACTTTTAGTCAACGGTCCAAGTCGGATGGAATTTGGGACCAAATTGGGTAAAGTGTTGACCCATGGTTGACTCTCGTAACAGCTCATAATTGGTACTCTAAAAATACCTCATAACCACTATTCCAACAATTGTCAACCATAACCTAAAAGCTCTATTCCTAACCGACACTTCAACTGCTCCCAATCGATATCCTTACTGTTGAGTTCTCTGTCGATACCCTTACTATTTAGTGTGTAACATATAACAAAGATTTGTGCGAGTTCCTTCACTTGCATCCCTACTTGCAACGGTGAAGTTGAGCCAATGTTCTAGTAGATCCTTCATATCACATCATGCTTACACGGGAATGGTTGGAAGAAAGATTACATGAACATTTATTTACTCTTTAGTCTCACATGGGATTGGATGGGCTCTAAGTAGGAGCTACCAAACATAACATAGATTGGTTTGGATTATAATTATGTTCTATCTGAAATTCTATGTGATGTCAAACATAAAAAAACGAGCCAAATAATTTTTATTTCAAATTGACATTTTTTTTTTCAAACATGCCATCAATTTCAAATTTTAAATGGACATTTGAATAAATAGAATAAAGTATAACTACAATCCAAATTGATCATAAATAAGTGGACTAAAACCAGCAGCTATCTCGGGCTCTGGATAACTAAGTCATCCCATGCCACTGTCCAATGACTTGAGGGACTACGGTCAGTGGCATCACTACCCCTAATGATCTCGAGGGAACAAAACTTTGGGATGTGACAGTTTAAAACGGCTTATCATCCTTTGGGGACATGTATATGTGTGGCCGAGGACCCCTAAAAATTTAAATGTATGAATAAAAATACACTTAAGGCAACTTGTTCAATTATTTGATAATGCTATGCAAATCACATTTCAAAGTCTATTTTTAATTAAATGTACTTCCCAATTGTTCTATTAAAAGGTACTGTTGTAAAACATTTTTTTTTGCTTCCTGTCCCTATTTTTGGGGAAAATAGTAGGGTCCTTCCCTATTTGAATTTGGTTATCATTTTTTTATTTTCTTCTTCATCTTCTTCTTATTCTTTCAATATACCAGTCCAAGCCTATTAAGGATAAAGCCTAGCATCAACTGTTTCTACCTAACATAATTTTCATGCTACTTTCGGGAAAATGAGAAGAAAAAAAGAAAGCATAAACAAAAAACGAACAACCCATATAGTGACCCAGGAGCAAAACAATTGCGATGTAAATCTATTTAACAAGCACAACAATTAATCTTTGGGGAATTGTTTTTATTTAACGAGCATCATCACCATCCCTACAAAAGTTCCTCAAATATAAAACCTTGAGTGAAACATTTGAGGGTGAAAATTAAATAAATAAATGATGACAATAACAAAGTTATGATAGCTACATATTAGAAATAATGTTACAAAGTGATTAAAGGCATGTATATATTATTGAGTAAGAACCAACCACTATTGAAACAATGGAGATCAGGTGATGAGCAGCAGCAGTCAGCAGACAAAAATCAAGTAAGTTTGCCATGGCCAGAAGCAAAGAACATGAGAGGAGGAGGTGTGGAATTGGATCTCTCTCATTAGTACAACATTGATGTGTGAGAATTCCATGGCGCATGTTTATTTGGTTCATATGGCCAAAACAAAAAGGTAGAAGAAGGGGGTTTCAGTCCCACATCGGACACTCTACACGCCTGGTAAGGTTTGTGACTGTATAAATGGAGATGGTGGTTCATCTTTACAACCTATTTACCTGGACGGGGTCTTTGGGCGATCAGAAAAGCTCAGGCCTAGGTCTGTGGCCTCCATTGCACTCTAGAGGGGTGCTGCCCTATCATCTCCCCAAGTGTGAGAGTGAACGTCATAATTTGTTGTTGAGGGAATACGGGTTTGTGCTGTCCCTGCCAAATACGTTTAAAATTTAAAGTTTGAAAGAAAAATTGTTCCAATTTTAGCGGGACTAATAGTTTGTTTATAGCGAAACTATTATGTGTTTTGGACTGTAGTTTTGGTTGAGGTTTCATGTTTGCTCCAACACCCTTTGAATTTATCAAATCATACACTAGCTCTCTTTGGCTTTTGAATTTATCACTCAAATTTGAATTTATATCCAATCGTACACCAGCTCTCTTTGGCTTTTGAATTTATCACTCAATTTTGAATTTATCAGCTCATACACTAGTTCTCTTGACTTTTTAATTTATCAAATCATACACTAGCTCTCTTTGGCGATCCTCAAGAAACTCATCAAATGTTGTTTGGCACTTCAATTGTGTATTGTTATTCAAACTCATCAAATGTTGTTTGAATGGCAAAGAAAAATCGAATAAGGCATATGGTCGTGTTTACCTAATGGCTTTTCGAACATAGAACATATGTTGCTGGTAGTAGTTCCGTTCTACTTCTCGTGGATTTTATTAGGTAATGAATTTGCCTCACTTATAGAGTTTCAACTTTCAAGTTTGTCAAGACCGTAAGGCCCTTGTCAAGTTGTATACCATTCATTCTATGTTGATGTTGATGACTGGATTCTTGTACTTTATTTCTGTACACAGAACAAGAGATCTGAGTATCCGACATGTATCTATTCTGAACCAGGCTGCAGTGCAGATATAAAACTGTTAGTACTTTAATACATATAACAACCTTTTTGGAGAGAACCACCAAAATTTTAACAGTTAGAAAATCTTAAAATCAATCTACTACATAACTATTTAAAAATCAATCTACATAAAATTTAAGAATCTAAATAAAAAAAAATCTGGATTTGAAAAAAACGTAGAATCTAAAAAAAAAAAAATATAGTTTCATTTGATAGAAATCTATCTTGATTGTGAATGTATTCTTGGTTATTGACATCTCCTCTGAAGTTTAGGATTTATGGTTGCAAGAAGAGATGACAAGTTTAGGATTTATGATTGCAAGAAGAGAGTAATAACAGGAAGAATAATTTTTGAGTTATGAACTTATGATTCAATTCATTTATTAATACATTTTGGATGGTCAACATGTCGAGACCGAAACTCTGTCAACATTTCAAGACCCAAATCCAAAACATGACCAAAACTTTAATATTTGTATGTTTCTTTTGCTCTCTGCTTTTTTTTCATGATCAATAACTTTATTTAATTGTTGATTCGTGTCACGACCCGATCCCAAGTTAATGGGTCGAACCGGACCATGCCCAGCCTGCACCGTGGTGAGACGACGGCAGTAAGCTGTTCCATTGCAGGTATTCACAACAACACAAGTACATTTGTCACAACTGTTATATTCGGAAATTGAAACTTTATAAAATATTTCGAAGTACAACTAGAAAGGAAATGCTGAAATAAAACTACAAGATCCAAAAAAGAAGAAAATGCAGAAAAGAAAGACTATCTAAACATCTGGTTCAGTAGTCCCTGGATCAGCGTCCTCCAGAGACGGCTCCGGTACCGTCGCAGGGTAGAGAACCGGATCATAATAGCTATTATAATATAGCTCATCATCCTCAGTGCTACCTAAAAATGTTGTCTCCAGTCAGGAGGGAGCAAGAACGAAATATGCATCTCATATCTTAAATAATAATTGGAAAGTGCAGGGTAAACAGTTTGAAATAATATTTTTTCAGCAGTTTAAAACAGTTCAGTGTGTTTTGAATATGCAAACATCTATGACCGGCTTGGGTTGAGCAATAGTATCCTAGCGATACGATATGGCTTATCCCCGTGTGTAAGAGAGGTAAGCTAATATAGTTATGTCATAAGGGCTTTGGTCATAAACGCCTGCACTATTCCCCCAGTCCCACAATCAGTAACAGTATCAATCAGTAGTTGAGCCCCAAGATAGAGTTCCGTGTCAGCAGTGTGGTTTAACATGCAGCTTAACATTACTAAGGAAAATACAAGAATACATAATCCGAAACTTGCCTTGAATTGAATGACTGGAAAGACAAGTTGATACCGAGGAGGAACGTCAGGTATGTCTTCGAGTTCCTACAGTTGAGAACTCGATTTAGATCCGTTGTATAGCCATACTAAGTGTACTAGTTGCAATCTCTAGTAACAAGTCCTAGTCAGGTTTTAAGTTGTTATTAAGCTACAGCTAACGTTTACGTCGCAAGCTACGTGCGTTGATTAAACCAGTTAATTTGATTATTTGGGAAATAATAACAAGAACCAATTATCTTTGGAAAACTTTGTGCTTTTGTAGTATATCTATGAAAATAGTTTCTTCCAGTGCCAAATCATGAACTAGTTATCTTACTAATATTTTATCTATTTATTTTACTTGGTAATTCTTAATTAATTATATACGAGAAATGATTACGTTCTAACTACGGGTTACACGTCCAATCCAACCACCCAAAAGAATCAACATCAACCACCCAGAAAAGAAGTAAAATTTATACTATGCAATACAGGGGCACAGCTAATCAACCTAGAAATATGGGCTTATGCCCTTTACAAATTTTACATAAAATAAGAGGTTCCGAAATAATATGTGCAGTAACCAATTATCTATAATAAATAAGTAAAATAATTTAAACATTGAATTAAGTAATTTAAATCAAAAGTTTAGGAGTCTCAGACCTGGTCCATCGTCACATCTAGCTAATACCTCAACGCCCGGTCGAACCGGTGTGTTTGCATTTCGCTAGGGCCCACAGACTGGTACGGTCGTCGCCCGAAAATCAGTTTTAAAAACATTTTCGAAAACCAATTAGAAATCCAAAAATATAAAGTTTTGTAAAAATTTGGGCAGCATTCCCTCTATTTCGGGACAACCCAAAACTGGGAAATGCGCCAACAAAATCCTGCAATTGTCCCAAACCAAAGAAAAACCCATTTATACAGAAAATATAACCACAGAAATTGTTTCCGAAACCAACAGAACCTTCCCGAAATACTCGGAAATCCCGAAATCAAATTAACAGCACAAAATCTCAGCAGACAATATCACAAAAACACTAACGTAGCTAACCGAAACTACAACGTAGCTACACCGGATTTCCGAGGAGAAACCGGGGACCATTATCATCATCGACTACCGAATAAACGCAACGGGGCAGAGAATTTATACCTCGGGATGCTCGGCTAGAGCTCTCAGATGATATAATAAAAGAAAATAGAAGTCCAGCAGCGACGTTCCCGAAACAGGCGCTGGAAATCAACGACGTCGATGACGAAACACCGGAACTCCAAAGCTAGGGCACGCTGGCACCAAACAGGGGACACTGCGAAGAGGGAAAACCGACGGAAAGAGAGGGCGACGCTGTCGGTGGACAGCGGGAAGGTGCTGTCGGGGCGGACGCACGCTCGCGGGGAATGAGGGCGCCGGCGGAAAGAGGGCGGGGGTTCGCCGGAGTTGGCGGTCGGCGCTCAGCAGCACCGGACCGGTCCTGGACGGCGGAGACGCCGGCGCTCGGCCGCGAAGGAGCGCGGGAGGGGTGCGCCGGTGAGGCGGTCGGCCGGGGCGGCTCGGCCTCGAAGTCGCCGGAGTCGGCGGAGTGGCGGTCGGCCAGCTCTGGGTGGAGCTCTGGCTTGGGGGTGAGAGGGTTTGAGGAATGGGTTAGGTGAGGGGAAGAAGAGAGGGTTTTGGTGGAGAGTTGGTGAAAATAGAGAATGGAGAGATGAGAGTACGAGAGAGAGAGTTTATTCTTCTCTGCCAACTTCTGTGAAGAGGAGTGGGAAGAGTGGGAAGTTTTATTAAGGTGGGGGTGGTGAACGTGTGGAAGAGAGTGAAGGGAGGGAGAGAGAATAGGGAATGGGTGAACAGTTCAGTGTGGAGCAGTCGCTGGTCCTACGGGACCAGCAAGTAAATAGTTTTTTTTTTTTATTAATAAGAACCAAATCCAAAATCAGATTAAGAAGGAAATAGGGCTCGGACCTGGGTCTGAATCCAAAAAGTCAAGTTAATTATATTTTCGAAATTATTTTCCACTCAAAAATATTTAATAATAATAATAATAATAATTTTAGAAAAAATGCTACTAATAATAACACAAAACTCTATTTAATAATTAATTACAAATAATGGGTTTCACAATTCAACACCTTTTTTTATTTTACATATTTAGAAGCAACCCAAACTGTCTTTTGACACTTTAACCAATATCCGACTATATAGATACAAATAAGAAACAAACATATTACTAACCAAGGTTGTTTGATATTTATATAGTAATTGGTTTTATAAATATTTAACATCATTCCTCTTACTGCTTGTTTAATATGCCAACAATTTCATCTTCACTGTTGCAAGCAAGACTAACTGAGCTTAACTCACCTTCATCTGAACTCGACACACTTGATTTGTTGCAAAATATTTATCGGATCACAAATATTCTTCTAAAATGCACATTCCAAGTCCGCATGAATACATGATATTATGTACACACAATACCTAAAGTTCAATAATCATATACCTCTACATTCGTTAATTTATCATTTAGGTAGAAAGTAGTTCAATTGTATTAATATTTCTTGTAAAAAGTGTACAAAAAATTTCATATAGGATAATAATTTATTAATATATTATAAAAAAAGGTAAAAAAAATTCGAGCTAAGCCGCCGCTGCTATTGGAGACATTGCCAATGCTAATGGTTCTGAGATTGATGAGTAGACTCTATAAGTTTGTAACTGCTTATTGAAATGTGGAACTTAAGAAGTAAAGGTTTGTTAAAGATGCGTACATTTGGCTAGTTATTGCAAATAGTACGTACTACTATTATTATAGTTGTATCTACAGAGGATAGAGGAAAATCATGTCGCTAATCATTCCTCTAATTGATGGCAATGTCGCCAATAGCAATAACAGCTTAGCTGCATTTTTTTTTCCCAACGACAGCCGAAAATAAAATAAATGAAACTAACGAGCCATTAATAATGGTGATATGACGCCTATATCACCATTGCTAATGTCGACATGTATCTTCAACTGTATTTCTTAAAACTTTTTGCTTTTCTTATTTATTAATAACTATCCTTCATGAAATTTTTTGTGAATTGAACCGTTTTGAATATTGTAGAAAACTCATTTATCTTGGAAAAAAAAATATGGCTAGGGCTATCAGTTTAATTGTTGAGAAAATGTTGGGTTTAAACTATGGTCATCTCAAAGATTATATTAGACGAAAAACAAATATGGCTCACAGTAAACAACACTATGAAGATCTTGAACAGAGCAATTCTTGTGTAATAATCTCAAATCACAATAATAAAAATGAATTGAAAATAATAGTGATGAAAAATGAATTGAAAATAAAATTGATGGCACTTTTTAAAGCTTAAAATTCATTTAGACTTCTCGTGCTCAAGACTAGTTCAGAGTTGAACACAATGGAAGGCTTGAACATATCTAATGAAGGGCTTGCACAGCAAAATCTCCCTCCAGAGATGGGTCTCAAACAAGGTGAATTGGACTAACTAAAGAAATAAAGTACAAAAAAGGACCAAACAGATCAGAAGGATCTTCCACCGCCGCCAAGCTTCGGTCCTTTGGAAGCGTTTGGCATACTGGTCTTGGACTAAGGCTTCTGAGTTTTGACCATCAATTCAGCTTTTTTAGCTTTCTTCTCATCCTTGGTCTTCTTTATCCGCTCCTTGATCTCACTACACAATGGAAGCAAGTTTGATATTAACTACAGACATCAAGACAACTCAAAAAGGACACTAGTTATTGAAAGCATTCAATCTTTACTGTTGTTGTACTTAAAAGTACTTAAAAGAAACATACTGTAGCTGTGCTTCTCTAGCTGCATCTCGAACTTTGACCTTCTCAGTTCTCTTCTAATTCCGTATAACTTCCAAAGTGGCACCAACAATGGATCTTGAATATGGCTTCTTCGTGGCGCAACGTCTCTTCTTGACAGCTTCAGCTTGGATATCCTGAAGCAATAACCAATATCACTCATACTGTATGTGTAATGTGTAAGTACCCACAGTTAAAACAATTTAAAACAGATTTCGAGACGAGCAACAAGATGTCTGCCACAACAAATATAACATAACTATGGGATCTTCCGTAGCATCAAAGGACATCTTGATTTTGTAGCAGAATAAAAATAGCAAGCTACATGTGGGATTAAAACCATGACGTCACTTAGGCCCTTGGACTGAAGATTAATCCAGTAACCCTCCCCCCTTTTGTATACGAAATAAAATGCAACATCAGATGGAAGAAGGTATAATATTTTTACGGTGGTGCTGCAGCACTAAGACTTATGTTGGGTTGGGGGGGGGGGGGGGGGGGGGGTGGATGGGAGGGGAGGGGAGGGGGGGGGGGGGGGGGGGGGGGGGCGTCAACGACAAGCAAGAACTGCCTTTGAAAACTACCAATTCCCTAAAGTCTAATTACATTTCAGATCCAAGATCCAGTAAATAAATCACAAGATCCATCTTTCATGATATTATGAAACTTTTCAAAGCACAAAAATTGCAGATAGGTTACAAAGTACAAACAAGCCAGGAAGCGCAAATGTTACTAATTCTTTGCTTAATTATGCCCTTAAAATTATAGATTAATTACAAGCCCGCATGGTTAATGTGAAATTGTGTTAACTTTAGCTAGGAACAATTGTATTTGTTATTTGACATTAAACTGGGACTAGGGTTTGTTGGGAGGGCGACAGTTAGTGCAAATACAAAGTAGGCAAGATCTGGCAAAATTAGAAATCTTTAATGCATATTGTTTGGACAAAATCACCTTCTTGTGCTGCTTCCTATACATTGCAGTCCATGTAAGCTTGGCAGGCTTAAGACGGTTGTGGAAGTATTGCTTGCATTTGGAGTTTGAGAAAAGGAAGACCTAAAATTTGGTTGTTCTTTGTCAAAATAATGATATCTCACAAATATTAAGATCAATCAATGATTTACCAAAATCTAAGTGTATACCTGAGAATCAGCTCGAACAAATCTAATACCCTTTCCTGGGTATATCTTCGCACCACTAAAACGACAAAGCTCTATCCTGTACATTCAAGCACATACCTATTCAATCCTACAACTTTTCCAAAGATCTGTAAGCAGCTAGTTCAAACAAAATATAGACTTGTTTACTAAACACTAGACAAAAAATTCGGTCAAAATATCTTCTTATGGTACTTTTTTGTCTTGAGTAGGATTAAATGTGAGGATGGGAAAATGAATATGCAAACCTGGAGCTAATATCATTTCTTGTTAATGGCCAAAACGTCCAATACTGGTTGTAAAGATAACCAAAAGTATTGTAAAATATGGATCACATATTGTTACCAAGAACCGAAAATGCAGAACATATACATTAACAGTTAAATTACATCATCTATTTTTAATATTTATAAACAAAAAAGGTACAAATGTTATAGTTCATTTCATTGGATTAAGTAACATACTTCAGGACCATTTTCCTGGTCATGAGAAGCCTTCAGTACCACCTACTGAACAAGTGCAAAGGAAGGATCAGAAACAGGCAGGGAACTGAGAAATGACATCACATTAGAATTTAGAACATAAAATTTAAACCGTAAAGCTTGAAAAGAAAAACAAATGTTATACTGTTTCATGAGAGAATAGAAAGAAACTAATATAACACCGAAACACCGTCACACTAAGTGAGCATTGTCAACTAGATGGCCAGACAAAGTCTAGGGAATATAAGAAAAGAGAAAAATCATTTATTTTAAAAAGAGGGTTGCTCCCTATACAGGAGCCACCGAAACTTAAGGGTAATGAAATACAAAAGGTGCAAGTCAATATAAGGGTATACACGGGACGGGCCCACAAGATTGGGTTGCCCTATCCAGAGCTAGTTTTTGTTGCCTCTTGATCCTTATTGTGGGTCGATCCTGGAATATCACCGCAATCCCGGCCTCTTGTGGGGTCAAGAAGCATCTTTTTTTTAACATGATGTTGGGTAACCACAAGCAGCAAAAATATGAACAGCTCAAACTGCAAAGCGCATCCCCATTACGTTCTTGCACATTATAAGTAGACAAACTGATAACAAAAGAAATCTGGAGCCTCGATATTTTTGCAGATTCTCAAACCGATAACAAATTACGCACAAAAACCAACCAGCAGGCAATTGGCAAGGTGATTGAAGGAAAGTTGGTGCAAAATCTTCCCATCCAAAAGACAGTTTGTTGACGAAACAAGAGGGTTTAAATTAAAGGTCAACAACTAAATATTGGGAATTGTTTTTTACTTAACAATTGCTACGATCAAATCTATTTTACAAGCACAACATTTAATCTAGAGCAAATTGTTTTTATTCAACAAGCATCATCACCATCCCTAGCTACACAGTTCCTCAAATATAAAACCTTGAGAGAAAACATTCGAGGATGAAAATAAATAAACAGATGATCACGATAACAAAGTTATGACAGCTACGCAGGCTTCCTGGTCCATACCTCCTCTGTAGAAAATCACAGAGAACGATCAATAAGTTCAGGAAATACGTATATATATATATATATATATATATATATATATATATATATATATATATATATATATATATATATATATAAAATATAATATAATATAAAATAAATTATATACGTAGAGATGAAAATGATGTAAACATGTGAAGAAATAATGTTACAAAGTGATTAAAGCCATGTAAATATTATCGAGTAAGAAGCAACCTCTGCTGAAGCAATGGAGAATTAAATGAGCAGCAGAGAACAAAAGGCAAGTAATTTTGCCATGGCCAGAAGCAGAGAACAAGAGAGGAGACCATTAATTTAATTGTGGTTGCTGCAGATTTGTCAAGGAACAACATTGATGTGTGATAATCCCATACATGTTTTATTTGGTTCTATGGCCAAAACAAAAAGGTAGAAGAAGGGGGTTTTAGTCCCACATCGGACATACTACAAGCTTGGTAAGGTTTGTGACTGTATAAATGGAGATGGTGGTTCCTCTTTACAACTTACTTACCTGGACGAGGTCTTTGGGCGATCATGAAAGCTCAGGCCTAGGTCAGTGGCCTCCATTGCACTCTGGAGGGGTGTTGCCCTATCATCTCCCCAAGTGTAAGAGTGAACGTCATAATTTGTTGTTGAGGGGATACGTGTTCGCGCGGTCCCTGCCAATGCTTGAATGTTTAAATTTTTTTCTACTTCCTCCAAAACTATGACTACTTCTTTGATGAGTTTTTAAAATATTGTTTTTCGATAGTCAGTTCATCACTTTTATAATAACTACCTTATCCATATAATCATCTTATGAATTTTTAATCCATCTAAATTACTAATTTTATGGCAAACTCATCTAGATTGTTATAAATAATGAGTTTGCTATGAGATTGTCAGTCGAGTTGTGTTTACATGATTTGAACTTGGAGTTAGTTAATATGCTCTAACATGCATAAAATCAGTAAACAAGTTTTGTTTAAATAGTGAGTTTGTCGAGTAATTCTTTCCAAGAAATTTGTTTAAATAATGAGTTTGTCAAGAATCCTGCATCAAGAAAATTTTGGCATTAGAAATAAAACTTTGGGGGAGCTTTGGTTTATATATGGACATAAAGGTAATTTTATTTTTGTAAAAAAATTTAAGAACCGCTCGTTAATGAATTGCCAAGCAAGAATTTGACTGGTTTAAAAATCACAACTAAAAATCACCCAAAATCGAATCCCACATAACAGTTCGTAATCGGTACTTTAAAAATACCTCATAACTACTATCCCAACAATTGTCAAGCAGACCCTAAAGCTCTATTTCTAACTGACATGTCAACTGCTCCCAATCGATATCCTTACTATTGAGTTCTCTGTCGATACCCTTACTATTTAGTGTGTAACATATAGCAAAGATTTGTGCGTGTTCCTTCACTTGCTCCCTACTTGCAATGGTGAAGTTGAACCTATGTTCTAGTAGATCCTTCATATTGGATTGGATGGGCTCTAACTAGGAGCTACCAAACCTAACATAGACTAGTTTGAATTTTAATTATGTTCTATCTAAAATAGAGATGTCAAACATAAAAGATGAGCCAAATATATTATTTTTTTCAAATTGACATTTTTTAAAACTTGTCATCAATTTCGTAGTTTAAATGAATGTTTGAATAAAAAGAATAAAATAAAACTATAATCCAGATTGATCATAAATAAGTGGACTAAAACTAGCAGCAATCTCGGGAATCTCGATAACTAAGTAAGCCAATGCCACTGTCCAATGACTTAAACAGACTACGGTCAGTGGCATCACTACCCCCAATGATCTCGAGGGAACAAAACTTTGGGATGTGAAAGTTTAAAACGGACTTATCATCCTTTGGGGACATGTATATCTGTGGCCGAGGACCCCTAAAAATTTAAATGTATGAATAAAAATACACTTAAGGCAACTTGTTCAATTATTTGATAATGCTGTACAAATCACATTTCAAAGTATATTTTTAGTTAAATGTACTTGCCAATTGTTCTATTAAAAGGTACTGTTGTAAAACAATTTTATTTTTTTGCTTCTTACCCCTATTTTTAGGGGAAAATAGTAAGGTCTTCCCTATTTGAATTTGGTTATCATTTTTTTTTTTCTTTTTTTTTTTACAAGATATCAGTCCAAGCCCATTGAGGATAAAGCCTAGCATCAACTGCTTGTACCCAACATAACTTTCATGCTACTTTCGAGAAAATAAAAAGAAAGAAAGAAAGCATAAACAAAAAACAAACAACCCATATAGCGACCCAGGATGAGGGACAATTGCGATGTAAATCTATTTAACAAGCACAACAATTAATTTAGGGGAATTGTTTTTATTTAACAAGCGTCATCACCATCCCTACAAAGTTCCTCGAGAGAAACATTTGAGGATGAAAAATAAATAAATAAATAAATGATGACAATAACAAAGTTATGATAGCTACATATATTAGAAATAATGTTACAAAGTGATTAAAGCCATGTATATATCATTGAGTAAGAAGCAACGTCTGCTGAAACAATGGAGAATTAATGTGATGAGCAAGCAGAGAACTCCAGTAAGAGGAGGCGTGGATTGGCTCTCTCTTTCACATTACTACACTATGGTTTAACTGTGGCTGCAGGCAGGAACAACACTGATGTGTGACAATCCCATGCTTGTTTTATTTGGTTCATATGGCATAAAACTATAGAAGTAGAAGGGGGGTTTTAGTCCCACATCGGACAGACTGGAAGCCTGACAAGGTTGGTGACTGTATAAATGTAGATGGTTGGACATCTTTACAATATACTTACCTGGACGGGGTCTTTGGGCGATCAGGAAAGCTCAGGCCTAGGTCAGTGGCCTCCATTGCACTCTGGAGGGGTGCTGCCCTATCATCTCTCCAAGTGGGAGAGTGAACGTCATAATTTGTTGCTGAGGGGATACGCGTTCGCGCGGTCCCTGCCAATACTTGAATGTTTAAATTTTGTTTCAGTTTTTTTGTTCTTTTTTCATTGGACTAATAGTGTGTTTACCAAAAGTGTTCTGTCGTTTTGGACTGCAACAACGAATTGTGAGAGGGTTGACGTGAGTGGCTCCTCCATAATTTATCAAATCAAAGGTTGTTTACTGGTAGTAGTAGGCTTCAGATATATTAGGATATGAATTTGCCTCGCTTAGTATAAGAGTTTCAAGTGTTGTCAAGACTGTTAGGCCCTCGTCAAGTTATGTACCATTCATTCTATGTATGTAGATGACTGGATTCTTGAACTTTTGTTTTTGTACGCTGTATCCATTCTGAACCAGGCTGCAGTGTAGATAGAACTTTTAGTGCTTTAATACATCCTTATTCGCTGAATAACAACTTTTCGGAGACCAAATGACTGCCAAAATTTTGACACTCAGAAGTCTAAAAATTTATATACTACAAAACTAACGAAAGAATAATGATTAGACATAAAATCTAAAAATCTAGACAAAAGAAAAATCAAGATTTGAAAAAAACGTAGAATCTAAACAAAAATATATAGTTTCAATTGATGGAGATTTACCTTGATTTTGAAGGATTCCTGGTTATTGTCATCTCCTCTGCGAAGTTTAGGATTGCAAGAAAAATGTAGGAAAGATGAAGAGAGATTCTTGAGTTTTGATTCAATTTATTTATTAACAGGATTTGGGTGGTCAATAGGCGTCAACTGTCATTTCAAGACCCAAGTGCTAAGTAGGACATCTTGAGGACCCTAATGCTAATTTTTGAATGTTTATGGAGTCCAAAGTCTAACTAACCCTTGTTTAATTGTTGATTCTCATACTTTTCTTTTGTTCTGTTCTTTTTATGATCAGTCAACTTTATTTAATTGTTGATTCGAACCTTTCCTTAAGGTATTTAGAAGCAACCAAAACTGTCTTTTGACACACTAACCAATATCCAAACATATAAATACAAATAAGAAACAAAAATATTATTAACAAAATTTCTTCATCCTTAACCCAATTGTGTTATTTTAATATTCCAAACACCGAAAAGAAAAATTAATAATAATTGCAAATTTTCAAAGGAAAGAAAAGTGCAAAACATAATTTCCTTTCCTTTTCTTTCCTTCAACCAAACGAGGCCTTATATTCTCACTTTTTTTCCTCGCACTACCAAAATATGTCAAATTAGCGACGAATTTAGCGACGCCAGTTGAAAACGTCGCTATGTTTGTGTATTTAGCGACGTATGTAAATGACATCGCTGAACGTCACTATCAGCGACGTTTAGCGACTAGTAGCGACCGTAAGTATAGTTTGGAAAGAACAAGTCGCTATGTAGTCGCAAAACGTCGCTGATGTATTTTATTTAGCGACGTTTGGCAACATTTAATCATGTTCGTCGCTATCCTATTACTTAACAGCGACGTCTAGCGACGTCTCACTTAGACGTCGCTAAAAACTTTCATTTAGGGTTCTGGGAACCCGATCGATTTCATTTTATTTCCCAAATTTTTATTCTCCCGCCGAGCGCTCTCGTTTCTCTCCCCCTCCCCCTCTCGTCTCCGGCGACCGCTCCCCCCGACGAGCTCCTCCCCTCCGGCGCCTCCCCCCGACGACCCTTCCTTCGGCGTTGCCTCCCCTCGACGATCGCTCCCTCTCGTTTCTCTCCCCCTCCCTCCGGCGTTGCCTCCCTCCCTCTCGTCTCCGGCGACCGCTCCCCATGGTGACCTCATCGTTGCTCCTCCACCGCCGATCCCCTCGTCCCCTGGTCTGCTCCGGCGACCCCTACCCGACCCAGTCCAGGTATACCTAACCCTAACCCTATCTCCCACTGACACGGCACAAACATTTTCAACCTGTGAATATCGATTTTATACAGTGCCTATGATTGTATACACACACACATTTTCAACCTAAAATCTGAGAACAGTGACACTGATTTTGTGTACACTGTTAACACACACATCTACACACACCCTTACACACACTACACAAATCTGAATGTGGATACACACACACACTTTTGCACCACTGTTAAATCTGAATGCAATATGCATATATGTATGCAAATGGGAATACATAGATATATGCAAGTTGGTAAGCACATATGAATGCAATATGCATATATGTATGCAAATGGGAATACATGGATATATGCAAGTTATATATGCAATGTTTGGATAACATATGAAATGTAATGTACAGGTAAGATTAATGTAGGTAATGACATGTAATCATGTAATGCATATGTATAAAGAATATAATGGGTGAATGTATTATGCATGCTTAGATAACATATGTGATAGGCATATATGTATGCATAAATGCCATGAACTAATAATCAAGTGTAATGGATATATGTTAAGAAATGAATGCATGAATGAATGTAGAAATGCAAGCATCTATGTAAATATGCCTATGATTGAATGAATGCAAATTCAAATATATGAATGTAATGTAAGCATGTATATATATGTAATACGAGTTCTGTATGACTTGTGATGGTGTGTGTTTGATTGCCTAGGCTTGGTTAGGCCTAGTGAGACTTGATTGGACTAGGATTGACCTAGTTGACTAGTGTAAGCATGTATATATATGTAATAGAGACGTTTACCGACGTCTTTAGTGACGTCGCTTATGTTTAGTTTAGATTCTTATACTTTATGTTTAGATTCTTATATGAAATGCACACTCATATTTGTGTCATACTAAGTGATTTTGATATCTAATATACTAAGGAGTATCCTAGTACCTATAGTGTATAGAGTATCCTAGAAGTGTAGGTATGATTGGTATATCGTATTACATAGAGTGTATAGAGTATCCTTTCGGTCTATAAGAGTTACTTCACTCATTTTGTCAATTCAAGTAAACATTTTAAATGTTGACGGTATATATACCGTCAACATTTGGTTTTGCCTTGTAGCTACAGACAGTTGCCTGCATTTTGCCTTATAACTTAGCCTTTGGCCTGTGCTTGAGCAGTGTGGACTTCCAGGTTAGGGTGTTAGTTCATGATTAGCATTGTTTAGATATTAGTTTTAGTTAAAGGGTTAGTTTAGATTAGGATATTAGTTTATGTTAGAAAGAATATGAGAGTTAGTAGATGTTAAAGTAGGATATTAATTTATTAGTTAGGATAAATAGTTTGAGTTAGGATACTGCTTAAGCACAGGCCAAAGGGTCGATATTGGATATTAATTTAAAAAGTTTTACCTTTCTTGACAAACTGGGTGAAGTAACTCTTGTAGACCCAAAGGGTCGATATTAGACAGTTGGGATGAGTATCAGAATCGGTATCGGATTAGTATTGACCGTATCGGATTAGTATCGGCTGTATGTACTTAGTGTCGTGTACTCCTACAAGTACAATTATACCTAGACCGTATGTACTTAGTATCGACCGTATCGGATTAGTATCGGTCTATCGGATACCACACTTTGACAAAAGACAGTTGTTTTAGTCCCAACACAGTTGTTTTTGTTTCTTCCTTCAAATTCTTTGTTTGTAATATGTGGAATGAATGAACAGTTTATGTTGCGCACCCTATCTAAACTGCCTTAACATTCATTCACTGACTGCAATGTGCATGTATCTATCTTACAGAATTATCTTTAATTGGATATGCATATGAATTACTACTTACAGAATCGTTCGTGGATGTACAACCGTCATCCTGATGACATGTACGATGTACGGGATAAATTCATAGAGGGTGTACAGCAGTTCCTGCAGTTTGTCAAGGCGTTCCCTCAGTACATGGACGGTACCAAAATTAAGTGTCCATGTGTGAGATGTCGCAACTTGAAATATCATCCAGAAGTGGAAGTCACGTTTCATTTATACTCGAAGGGTTTCACGCCGAATTACTATTAGTGGAGCGCGCACGAAGAACTTGTGTCTTTAGCATCGGAGTATGAGTCATATGTGGATGTCCACAACAACGCTGCTTACGACAATGGGTTGGTGAAAATAATTTTTGACGCGGCGGGGCCTAGTTTCGATCCGGACGATCATGATGCACCTGAGGAGGCACCGAATGCCGATGCTGTACAGTTCATGGAGTTGCTGGAGAATGCAAGGACTCCATTATATCCTAGTTGTGAGGATCATTCACCGTTGGAGGTGGTTACAAGATTGTTGAGCATCAAGTCCGATTTTAACATGTCGTAAGATTGCTACAACCGTCTTATAGAGTTGCTTATAGAAATATTATCTAAGGGTGCTAAGTTGCCTAAAGACTTCTATCGGTCTAAGAGGATGGTGAGATCGCTCTGGATGGGATACAAAAAAATTGATGCATGTTGCAACGGGTGCATGCTGTACTGCAAAAACGACAAGGATGAAGATGTCTGCAGATTTTGTGGTGCCGATTGCTACAAGGGCAGTGGTAGAGGAAAGTCTGTCGGTGCCAAGAAGCCTACCGATTTGATGCACTACTTGCCGTTGACGCCGCGGTTGCAGCGGTTGTTTATGGTGAAGGAAACTGCAGAAAACATGAGTTGGCATAAGCGGGAACAGACCGAAGGATTATTGGATCACCCATCTGATGGAGAAGCATGAAAGCACTTTGATCGAGAGTATCCAAATTTTGCTTCTGATCCGCATAATGTCAGATTGGGTCTCTACTCCGACGATTTTACCCCATTCGAACTTTCGGGATCCCAGTATTCGTGTTAGCCTGTGATCGTCACTCCGTACAATCTACCGCCTTGGATGTGCATGAAGACTCCGTATATGTTCTTCACCATTATTATCCCAGGTCCGAACAATCCGAAAAGGAACATCGATGTATATTTACAGCCATTGATTGATGAGTTGAATCAGCTGTGGGAAGTAGGTTCCAACACGTACGATGTATCTAGAAAACAAAATTTTTAGATACGGGCAGCACTTATGTGGACCATCAACGACTTTTCCGCATATGGTATGTTATCTGGATGGAGCACGCATGGTCGTCTTTCATGTTCGTATTGCATGGACCGCACTAAGGCTTTCCGTTTGCAACACAGAGGCAAACCGTGGTTCTTCGATTGTCATCGACAATTCCTACCGAAGGATCATCCGTACCGGAGGAACATGAATGCTTTTCGTGCTGGCGTTGTGGAGAAGGCTAATCCTCCGCCAAGGTGGCCCGGATACACGATATGGGAAGAGGTAAAAGATTTTTCAAGAGCTATTGAAGAGCTTGCTACGGGCTACAAGTGTGACGGATTTGGTCGCACTCATAACTGAACGAAGAGGAGTATATTCTGGGATCTGCCATATTGGAGCACCAATCTGATTAGACATAACCTTAATATCATGTATATCAAGAAAAATGTGTTTGACAACATAATTAATACTGTAATGGACGTAAAGGGGAAGACGAAAGACAATCCAAAGGCTAGATTGGACTTGAAAGAAATATGTAGACGTCCTGCATTGCATTTGATAGAGGACGGGAATGGGAAGTTGAAGCAGACTAAGGCAATTTTCTCACTGGAGAAAGAGGATAAAGTGAGACTTTGTAGGTGGATTCAAGGTCTGAAATTTCCAGACGGGTATGTTTCGAACTTGAGAAGATACGTCGACCTCGAGGAGAATAAACTGACAGGTGTGAAGAGCCATGATTGTCATGTATTCATGGAGAGGTTAATTCCGATTGCATTTCGGGAATTCTTACCCCCGGTTGTTTGGGATCCATTGACCGAGCTTAGCATATTCTTCAGAGATCTTTGTTCTAGTAAGTTGCTCGTCGATCGTCTAGAAAAACAGGAGAACGATATTGCGGTAACACTATGCAAGCTCGAGAAGGTATTTCCTCCTGGATTCTTCGACTCCATGGAGCATTTACCAATTCATCTTTCCTACGAGGTACGTGTTGGTGGGTCCATTGGTTATCGGTGGATGTACCCGTTTGAGCGGCATTTGAACCACCTAAAGAGGAAGGTGAAAAACAAGGCTCCGGTCGAGGGTTCTATTTGTGAAGTCTATATTCTCGAGGAGATTATAAACTTCTGCTCGACGTATTTCAAACCTCATGTTGCTATGAATAGAACGAGGGCTCCGAGAAACGACGACGGTTATCAAGAATCTAATATGATGGAATACTGAAAGTATTCAATGCGTCCAAAAAGCCTTCAAAAAAAATGAAGAAGAGATATTTGAATGACGAAGAGCTAAGGGCTATTTAGTTGTATGTATTACCCAATTGCGACGAGGATGAAGTGAAGAAGCTAGAGGGGTAAGCAATTAATGACGAGTTTACGTCATCTCAATGTAATAGTATAAGCTAATATTATTGTACTAATCGGCGGTTGCTTCGTTGTTTTTCAGCACATATAATGCTGAGTTGAGGTCGGTTAGACCCTACCTAACAGACGAAGCATTAGAACAAGAAATGAGACATCATTTTCCTTCTTGGTTGAGCGAATATGTAAGCACCCTAGTAATTATTGGCCTCTTTTAATGCAACTGCACAATAAATAACTTACTATCTATTCTTTGGTATTCAGGTCGATCGTCTAATTTTATCCGAGATTGAATTAATTAGAACTCTTGCCAAGTGACCAATTATTTTTGTTAAAATATGGCCTAGTTACTGTGTCAATGGCTTTCGGTTTAAGTCGACAAATGCTCCGATCAGAGACAGCTTTCTGGATCTTGATTCCACAAAAAACAGTTGTTTGTGTATCAAATTTTTGAACTACAAAGATGTCGATCCAGGAAATAATTTTTTTGGCATCTTGCGAGAGATTGTGGAGTTGACGTGTAATTATGACAGAGAACCTGCAAAGATCGTGTTGTTCAAGTGTGAATGGTTAGATCCGACTGAAAATCAAGGTTGGAAAATTGACAAGCATGGTCTTGTGGATATAAACTACAAGCGAAAATATCAAGGCTACGAACCATTTGTCCTAGCAACTCAAGCTCAGCTCGTGTACTTCACAGCTTATCCGAGACGGGGAGCAACGAAGTCTGACTGGTGGGCAGTATGCAAGACTAAAGCTAGAGATACTTTTGATGTTGACGAAAAAGCTTATCAGGAGGACGAGCTACCTCTTGTAACCAATATTGTTGATGTGGACTCCACGGAAGTTACGCATTACACGATACATAATGTAGAAGATGTAAAATTATCCGAAGAGAAAGACGAAGCCGACGAAGGCGAAGATGAAAGTGAAGATGAGGAGGAAGATGAGGTCGAGAAAGACGAATAAGATGATTATTCTGAAGATGATTGAGAGAGATGTACTTTTATTTTCTTATTATGTAGAGTTGGTTATTATCTAGTCTTGATTATTATTTGAATGTACTATCTGGACTTAGATGTTTCTTGTAAAATATACTATCTGGACTTAGATGTTTCTTGTAAAATATACTATCTGGACTTAGATGTTCCTTGTAAAATGTATCATCATATGTTGTCTTGGTTATTATCTTGTCTTTCTTGCACTTTCATATTTCTAGTCTCTATTATTTGTTGTCTTTGTTGTATCTCATCATATGTTGTTATCAGGCATGACAGGTCGTCACGGATCGTTCCGTATTTCCCGACATAGGGCACGGGGTACTGATACTGGCAGAGGACAGGGTACTCCTTCGGTACCTACTGGGGGTACTGCTAGAGGACGGGGTTCTTCTTCGGTTCCTCCTACTGGTATCGGCTCTGGATCCTCGTCGTCCAGTACTCCTGTGTATCGGACAGTAGCTACGCCCGTCACGATGCTACGTGGCATATCTCCTAGGACGAGTAGTTCCAGGCCTGAGACTGCTCCCGAGAGTAGCGTTCCTCCTGCTGATACGATGATGGAGGCAGATGAGAAGATGGAGGAGGCTGCGTCGGCGACCGACCAGTATCAGGCAGATGATGCCTGCGCACCTCCGGAGGAGACGAGGACGGAGATCTGGGTCGACGGTACAAAGTAAGTATTTTGGTTTATCATTTTTTTCTGTGTTTATCATAAATTAACTTTTCTCATTAATATAATATGTCTGTATAGATATCGTCCCCCGTTGGTACAGAGACGCCTAGGCCAGCTCCTGAGGCAAAATTATAGGGGCCCTTGGATAAACTATTCGGATGCTCCGGACGATAGGAAGGCCTACTGGTTTGCGCGCTTCAAGGTTAAAATAGAATTGCTTCTAACATGAATCATTTGATTTATGCATATTATACATTACTGAAAATATTTTGTTTGCGTACTCTTCTAGGATATGTTTTTCTATCCACCGCACCGGACCGAGTTGATCGACAGAATGTTTCCTGCTGTCACCGCTAAGCTGATCCACGACGCTATCAATGATCAGAAGGCTCGTGATCGTGCCAGAAAGCAGATCCAAGGTTGGATCACCCCTGATCAGTGGGATGCGATGAAGGCTCGATTCAACGAGCCAAGGTACAAGGAAAAGTTCGAGAAGGCCAAGGCGGCTAGGCAGCATGCCTCGTAGTGGTGTGGTGGGTCGATTCCGATGACGGAATATTTCTGTCGTCTGGTATGTATTTTTCTTTCAGAAATATTATTTTAATGCAAATTCGATAAATTATTACTAAGATAATATATTTAATTACAGGTAAGGAAGGTCGGTAACGCCGACATGGTGACCGTCTTCCTGGCCACCCATCGGAAGGGCGAAGGCCTTATTGACGAGAGGGCCCAGCTTGCCTATGTAAGTATTACAATACTATTTGTTAATTATAATACTTCGTGTTAATTTTAATATAACTTAGTAAATATGTATGCAAATAAATATTCATGTAGTTAGTAATAATAAGTAATTAATTAGAAACTAGAAATCATAGAGTACTATCCATACTTTCTAGGCCGAGTATGAGAGGCTTCGGGACCGGGCGGCTGCTAGTGCACCTACTGCGGGAGAGGCCGGTACTTCCTCGCAGCCCACTCAAGCTCCGTCGGCGGACGAGCTGTGGATGACCGCCGCTGGTGGCCTCCGTAGGGGTACGTACTACGGTACGGGATCCTACGACGCCCTAGTTGCGAGCCAGTCCTCTAGGGCATCCCCCGCTAGTGTGCATGGTCCACAGCCGTCCCAGGAGTCTGCCCGAGTCCACCAGATGATGGAGTCTCTCCGGGACGAGCCGCTACAATATATTCAGGACCAGTCTCAGCACCAGTCGGATGAGCCTGCGCTTATAGCATGATTGGATGCGCTCGACCGCAGCATTATGGAGCTCCGGCATGTGACTGAGCGGACAGAGCGGAGCGTCACCGATCTTAAAGCATCGACAGAGCGTAGTGTATTGGATTTGCAGGCATCACAGATGATCATAGGCTAGAGGCTGAGATTGGTGTAGGATTCGGTGGCTGATAGCATTGATAGAATATTATCGACCATGGATTCATACCACATCGACTTGCAGCGTTGGAGCGTTATCATCCTTCGGGTGCGCCTTCATCATCGTCGACTCCGCCGGTACCACTGCCTTCTTCATCGACACCGACTCCACCGACGTCACTACCTCCTTCATCGGTGTCGATTTCATAGGAGGACTATGAGCTTTTCTTATCCCTTCGTTGCGGCGCGCCCCCTCCTGCTCTAGATCCCCAGTAGTCCGAGATAGGACTGTTTGTATTGAGTGTTTGAGTACTTGTTTTTTTGTATTTGTTTGTGACACTTGTTTGTTGGTTGCATAGATACATTGGTAATTGGTTGTGTAGACCCATAATTCTGTGGAGAAAGTGATTATGTTGGTTGCATATATTGTGTTTTAGATTAAACTGCAGGAAGAAAATGATTCTGTGGAGAATACTGCATACTGTAATTTATTTTATTATTTTTTTTCAAATTTAGCGACGTCTACCGACGTTTACCGACGCTTTCCGACGACACTTTGCGTCGGTAGACGTCGCTGAACTGGCATATATTGCCAGGCTACCGACGTATAGCGACGTCTGTTTCGTCGGTATACGTCGGTAAACGTCGCTATACGTCGGTAAATATCCCAGGATTTTACCTCATTTACCCAGGATATATCGACGTATAGCGACATCACAAAACGTCGGTACTATATACCGACGCATAGCGACATCAAAAACGTCGGTAATTTTTCCAGGGAATACCGACGTATAGCGACATCATAAACGTCGCTATTTTATCGACGAAACGACGGTAAACGTCGGTATATTACCGACGTATCTTTGCGTCGGTAAACGTCGGTGTTGGCGACGATCAGCGACGTCTTTCCAAACAGCGACTAAGGTTTTCGCGACAAGAGAAAGACGTCGCTAAACTGGTTTAGCGACGTCTTTAGGCGTTTTAGCGACGTCTTTAGGTGTCGCTAAAATGACTTATTCTGGTTCGACGATAGTTCGACGCTGCGGATCCAACGACGTAAGTCTCATCATGATTCATCAAGATCCGCACGAAAAGATGTTTCGTATCGATATATGGTCAGATTGAAAATAGAATTATATACAAATCATAAAATTATTACATATTTATATACAAGACTTAAAAAATATATATTGGAAACTCACAAAATTCGCTAGTCCGACTGTATCAATACTGGCCAGAAAATATATCGGACAATGGATCGGGTTATAGTCTACCGGCCTGAAAATAAATCGGAAAAAAAAGAACCCAACAGTCGGCACAAACAAAACAATATGGCGACCCAGAAGAATTTTTTTTTACCTATTTAACAAGCACAACAATTAATTTAGGGGAATTGTTTTTATTTAACAAGCATCATCACCATCCCTACAAAGTTCCTCGAGAGAAACATTTGAGGATGAAAAATAAATAAATAAATAAATGATGACAATAACAAAGTTATGATAGCTACATATATTAGAAATAATGTTACAAAGTGATTAAAGCCATGTATATATCATTGAGTAAGAAGCAACTTCTGCTGAAACAATGGAGAATTAATGTGATGAGCAAGCAGAGAACAAAAGGCAAGTAATTTTGCCATGGCCAGAAGCAGAGAACTCCAGTAAGAGGAGGCGTGGATTGGCTCTCTCTTTCACATTTCTACACTATGGTTTAACTGTGGCTGCAGGTAGGAACAACACTGATGTGTGACAATTCCATGCTTGTTTTATTTGGTTCATATGGCATAAAACTATAGAAGTAGAAGGGGGTTTTAGTCCCACATCGGACAGACTGTAAGCCTGACGAGGTTGGTGACTGTATAAATGTAGATGGTTGGACATCTTTACAATATACTTACCTGGACGGGGTCTTTGGGCGATCAGGAAAGCTCAGGCCTATGTCAGTGGCCTCCATTGCACTATGGAGGGGTGCTGCCCTATCATCTCCCCAAGTGGGAGAGTGAACGTCATAATTTGTTGCTGAGGGGATACGCGTTCGCGCGGTCCCTGCCAATACTTGTGCATGTTTAAATTTTTTTAAAGTTTTTATGTTCGGTTTTCATTGGACTAATAGTGTGTTTACTAAAAGTGTTCTGTCGTTTTGGACTGCAACAACGAATTGTGAGAGGGTTGACGTGAGTGGCTCCACCATAATTTATCAAATCAAATGTTGTTTGGCACTGGCAACAACCTTCACTTTATCAATTAACAAGTATGTTCCCTCAAATTTTGCTAAATCGGTAGTATGATATCTTCTTGTTGTTTGAATGGCAAAGAAAAATAGAGTAAGTCCCTAAAGAAAAATCAATCGAATAAGTCGTGTTTACCTAATGGCTTTTCAAGTTTACCTATGGAAACATCATAGAACATGTTACTGGTTACTGGTAGTAGTATATTACTGCGTCCTCATCTTTAAGGGCTTCAGATATATTAGTTATGAATTTGCCTCGCTTAGTATAAGAGTTTCAAGTGTTGTCAAGACTGTAAGGCCCTCGTCGAGTTATGCACCATGTGTTCTATGTATGTAGATGACTGGATTCTTGAACTTTTGTTTTTGTACGCAATATCCATTCAGAACCAGGCTGCAGTGTAGATAGAACTTTTAGTGCTTTAATACATCCTTATTCGCTGAATAACAACTTTTCGGAGACCAAATGACTGCCAAAATTTTGACACTCAGAAGTCTAAAAATTTATATACTACAAAACTAACGAAAGAATAATGATTAGACATAAAATCTAAAAATCTTGACAAAAGAAAAATCAAGATTTGAAAAAAACGTAGAATCTGAACAAAAATATATAGTTTCAATTGATGGAGATTTACCTTGATTTTGAAGGATTCCTGGTTATTGTCATCTCCTCTGCGAAGTTTAGGATGCAAGAAAAATGTAGGAAAGATGAAGAGAGATTCTTGAGTTTTGATTCAATTTATTTATTAACAGGATTTGGGTGGTCAATACGCGTCAACTGTCATTTCAAGACCCAAGTGCTAAGTAGGACATCCTGAGGACCCTAACGCTAATTTTTAAATGTTTATAGAGTCCAAAGTCTAACTAACCCTGGTTTAATTGTTGATTCTCATACTTTTCTTTTGTTTAGTTTTTTTTATGATCAGACAACTTTATTTAATTGTTGATTCGAACCTTTCCTTAAGGTATTTAGAAGCAACCAAAACTGTCTTTTGACACACTAACCAATATCCAAACATATAAATACAAATAAGAAACAAAAATATTATTAACAAAATTTCTTCATCCTTAACCCAATTGTGTTATTTTAATATTCCAAACGCCGAAAAGAAAAATTAATAATAATTGCAAATTTTCAAAGGCAAGAAAAGTGCAAAACATAATTTCCTTTCCTTTTCTTTCCTTCAACCAAACGAGGCCTTATATTCTCACTTTTTTTTTCCTCGCACTACCAGAATATATCAAATTAGCGAAGAATTTAGCGACGCCAGTTGAAAACGTCGCTATGTTTGTGTATTTAGCGACGTATGTAAATGACGTCGCTGAACGTCACTATCAGCGACGTTTAGCGACTAGTAGCGACTGTAATTATAGTTTGGAAAGAACAAGTCGCTATGTAGTTGCAAAATATCACTGATGTATTTTATTCAGCGACGTTTGGCAACATTTAATCATGTTCGTCGCTATCCTATTACTTAACAGCGACGTCTAGCGACGTCTCACTTAGACGTCGCTAAAAACTTTTATTTAGGGTTCTGGGAACCCGATCGATTTCATTTTATTTCCCAAATTTTCATTCTCCCGTCGAGCGCTCTCGTTTCTCTCCCCCTCCCCCTCTCGTTTCCGGCGACCGCTCCCCCCGACGAGCTCCTCCCCTCCGGCGAGGCCTCCCCCCGACGACCCTTCCTCCGGCGTTGTCTCCCCCCGACGATCGCTTCCTCTCGTTTCTCTCCCCTCCCTCCGGCGTTGCCTCCCTCCCTCTCGTCTCCGGCGACCGCTCCCCCCTGGTGACCTCGTCGTCGCTACTCCACCATCGACCCCCTCGTCCCCTGCTCCGCTCCGGCGACCCCTACCCAACCCAGTCCAGGTATACCTAACCCTAACCCTATCTCCCACTGACACGGCACAAACATTTTCAACATGTGAATTTCGATTTTATACAGTGTCTATGATTGTATACACACACATTTTCAACCTGAAATCTGGGAACAGTGACACTGATTTTGTGTACACTGTATAACACACACATCTACACACACCCTTACACACACTACACAAATCTGAATGTGGATACACACACACACACTTTTGCACCACTGTTAAATCTGAATGCAATATACATATATGTATGCAAATGGGAATACATGGATATATGCAAGTTGGTAAGCACATATGAATGCAATATGCATATATGTATGCAAATGGGAATACATGGATATATGCAAGTTATAAATGCAATGTTTGGATAACATATGAAATATAATGTATAGGTAAGCATTAATGTAGGTAATGACATGTAATCATGTAATGCATATGTATAAAGAATAGAATGGGTGAATGTATTATGCATGTTTAGATAACATATGTGATAGACATATATGTATGCATAAATGCGATGAACTAATAATCAAGTGTAATGGATATATGTTAAGAAATAAATGCATGAATGAATGTAGAAATGCAAGCATCTATGTAAATATGCCTATGATTGAATGAATACAAATTCAAATATATGAATGTAATGTAAGCATGTATATATATGTAATATGTGTTCTCTATGACTTGTGATGGTGTGTGTTTGATTGCCTAGGCTTGGTTAGGCCTAGTGAGACTTGACTGGACTAGGATTGACCTAGTTGACTAGTGTAAGCATGTATATATATGTAATAGAGACGTTTACCGACGTCTTTAGTGACGTCACTTATGTTTAGTTTAGATTCTTATAGTTTATGTTTACATTCTTATATGAAATGCACACTCATATTTGTGTCATACTAAGTGATTTTGATATCTAATATACTAAGGAGTATCCTAGTACCTACAGTGTATAGAGTATCCTAGAAATGTAGGTATGATTGGTATATCGTATTACATAGAGTGTATAGAGTATCCTTTCGGTCTATAAGAGTTACTTCACTCATTTTGTCAAGACAAGTAAAATTTTTAAATTTTGACGTATATATACCGTCAACATTTGGTTTTGCCTTGTAGCTACAGGTAGTTGCCTGCATTTTGCCTTATAACTTGGCCTTTGGCCTGTGCTTGAGCAGTGTGGACTTCCAGGTTAGGGTGCTAGTTCATGATTAGCATTGTTCAGATATTAGTTTCAGTTAAAGGGTTAGTTTAGATTAGGATAGTAGTTTATGTTAGAAGGAATATGAGATTTAGTAGATGTTAAAGTAGGATATTAATTTATTAGTTAGGATAGATAGTTTGAGTTAGGATACAGCTCAAGCACAGGCCAAAGGGTTGATATTGGATATTAATTTAAAAAGTTTTACCTTTCTTGACAAACTGGGTGAAGTAACTCTTGTAGACCCAAAGGACCGATATTGGACAGTTGGAATGAGTATCGGAATCGGTATCGGATTAGTATCGGCCGTATCGAATTAATATCGGTCGTATGTACTTAGTGTCATTTACTCCTACAAGTACAATTATACCTCGACCGTATGTACTTAGTATCGACCGTATCGAATTAGTATCGGTCCATTAGATACCACACTTTGACAAAAGACAGTTATTTTAGTCCCAGCACAGTTGTTTTTGTTCCTTCCTTCAAATTCTTTGTTTTAATATATGGAATGAATGAACAGTTTATGTTGCGCACCTATATCTAAACTGCCTTAACATTCATTCACTGACTGCAATGTGCATGTATCTATCTTACAGAATTATCCTCAATTGGATATGGATATGAATTACTACTTACAGAATCGTTCGTGGATGTACAACCGTCATCCTGATGACATGTGCGGTGTGCGGAATGAATTCATAGAGGGTGTACAGCAGTTCCTGCAGTTTGCCAAGGCGTTCCCTCAGTACATGGACGGTACCAAAATTAAGTGTCCGTGTGTGAGATGTCACAGCTTGAAATATCATCCAGAAGTGGAAGTCACGTATCATTTATACTCGAAGGATTTCACGCCAAATTACTATCAGTGGAGCGCGTACGAAGAACTTGTGTCTTTAGCATCGAAGTATGAGTCTTATGTGGATGTCCACAACAACGCTGCTTACGACGATGGGTTGGTGAAAATGATTTTTGATGCGGCGGGGCTTAGTTTCGATCCGGACGATCATGATGCACCTGAGGAGGCACCGAACGCCGATGCTGCACAGTTCATGGAGTTGCTGGAGAATACAAGGACTCGATTATATTCTGGTTGTGAGGATCAATCACCGTTGGAGGTGGTTACAAGATTATACCGTCTTATGGAGTTGCTTATCGAAATATTGTCTGAGGGTGCTAAGTTGCCTAAAGACTTCTACCGGTCTAAGAGGATGGTGAGATCGCTCTGGATGGGATACGAAAAAATTGATGCATGTCGCAACGGGTGCATGCTGTACTACAAAGACGACAAGGATGAAGACGCCTACAGATTTTGTGGTGCCGATCGCTACAAGGGCAGTGGTAGAGAAAAGTCTATCGGTGCCAGGAAGCCTACCGATTCGATGCACTACTTGTCGTTGACGCCGCGGTTGCAGCGGTTGTTTATGGTGAAGGAAACTGTAGAAAACATGAGTTGGCATAAGCGGGAACAGACCGAAGGAGTGTTGGATCACCCATCTGATAGAGAAGCATGGAAGCACTTTGATCGAGAGTATCCAAATTTTTCTTCTGATCCGCGTAATGTTAGATTGGGTCTCTGCTCCGACGATTTTACCCCATTCGAACTTTCGGGATCCCAGTATTCGTGTTGGTCTGTGATCGTCACTCCGTACAATCTACCGCCTTGGATATGCATAAAGACTCCGTATATGTTCCACACCATTATTATCCCAGGTCCGAACAATCCAAAAAGGAATATCGATGTATATTTACAGCCATTGATTGATGAGTTGAATCAGCTGTGGGAAGTAGGTTCCAACACGTACGATGTATCTAGAAAACAAAAATTTCAGATGCGGGCAGCACTCAACGACTTTCCGGCCTATGGTATGTTATCTGGATGGAGCACGCATGGTCGTCTTTCATGTCTGTATTGCATGGACCGCACTAAGGCTTTTCGTTTGAAACATGGAGGCAAACCGTGCTTCTTCGATTGTCATCGACAATTCCTGCCGAAGGATCATCCGTACCGGAGGAACATGAATGCTTTTCGTGCTGACGTTGTGAAGAAGGCTAATCCTCCGCCAAGGTTGTCCGGATACACGATATAGAAAGAGGTAAAAGATTTACCAACAGCTATTGAAGAGCCTGCTATGGGCTACAAGTGTGACGAATTTGGTCACACTCATAACTGAACGAAGAGGAGTTTATTCTGGGATCTGCCATATTGGAGCACCAATCTGATTAGACATAACCTTGATGTCATGCATATCGAGAAGAATGTGTTTGCCAACATAATTAATACTGTAATGGACGTAAAGAAGAAGACGAAAGACAATCCAAAGGCTAGATTGGACTTGGAAGAAATATGTAGACGTCCTGCATTGCATTTGATAGAGGACGGGAATGAAAAGTTGAAGCAGACTAAGGAAATTTTCTCACTGGAGAAGGAGGATAAAGTGAGACTTTGTAGGTGGATTCAAGGTCTGAAATTTCCAGACGGGTATGTTTCGAACTTGAGAAGATGCGTCAACCTCAAGGAGAACAAATTGACAGGTCACTACAACAAAAAGACCTATTAATGACGCTCGATAAGGAGTTTTAATGACGGCTGATACATAAGCGTTATTAAGTTGAAAGATACCTTTTTTCTTTGACGGTTTGGGCTAATTCTGGACTTTTTATAATGTTTATAAAACAAAGCGTTATTAATAGTTTAGAGTGGTGGCAAACTTGTAATATTTTTTAACTTCAATTTTTGGCAATATCCTTGCTGCACCCCGAGTTTCAACAAAAACTTTCCTCCACCAAAATCGTTCTGGTGGATTTTCTCCTTCTCCTCCTTTCTTCTCCCTCCTCTCCCCAACTCCAAAACCCTAACTCTAGCTAGTTCAGCAACACCCTCCTCTCCTCCTCTTCTTCTCCTTCCTTTCCCCCAACTCCAAAACCCTAACCCTAGATCCAAAACCCTAAACCTAGTTAGAAAGGGATCCGACGATCTCTCTCTCTCTCCGTCCACGGGTTCGAGGTCGACGACATGGTGTGGGGGAAGGTCAAGTCGCACCCATGGTGGCCGGGAAGTCGAACCTCATGGACGCCATCAGCTTCGTCCTCGGTGTCCGATCCGGCCAGCTCCGCGGCGCCCAGCTCAGGGACCTCATCTACACGTTCGACGACCGCGAGAAGGAACTGAAGGGGAGGAGCGCCTTCGTGCGGTTCGTCTACCGCTCCGGGAGCGGCGGGGACGAGA
Source organism: Iris pallida (assembly GCA_029216955.1). Lineage (NCBI taxonomy): Eukaryota > Viridiplantae > Streptophyta > Magnoliopsida > Asparagales > Iridaceae > Iris > Iris pallida. The sequence continues at coordinate 383,221 of JANAVB010031820.1, forward strand.
GCGAGATGCACTTCACCAGGACCATCACCGGCTTCGGCGGCAGCGAGTACAGGCTCGACGGGAGGCTCGTCATTTCCAAGGAGTACAACGCCAAGCTCAAGTCCATTGGGATCCTCGTCAAGGCTAGAAATTTCCTAGTCTTTCAGGTGATTTTCTTCTCTTTCTTCTTTACTTTCGGTATTTTTTTGGGCGTGAATGAATTAAAGCGAGATGTTGATTGAAGTAATTGGTGTGTTTTTACAGTACAGTAACAGAAAACGTTACCTCCTTTTTTATGAATAATAAGGTGTACTTCAATAGCTGTGTAGTGTGAGACTCTCGGTTGAGTTTTGGGCAACGGTTTACAGGTACATCAAATACTTTGATGTACATGCTACTTACATTTGGTCCGAGTCTTTCGAGTTATCAATAGTGTGGTCTAGATGCTACTTTATTTTGTTATGTGTTGGCTATAGTCTGCTGTGAAACTTTAAAATACATGCAGCTGGTTTGCTTTTGTTGGATCCCACTTAATATATAAATCTGTGCTCTGGTGTGTTTTAACATCATGATTAAAACCTGTATTTCCTTAATGCTCGAGTACTCGATACTCTGATAACCGACTTCTCTAGTAAGGTTTGACACTTGCTTCTTCCACTGGTTATGGAGGAATTATGTCCTGTCGATTTGAATTTTAACTTTCATAAGTAGCAATTGTGACTGCTATAGGAACTCCTTCCCCCGTGCCAACGAAACACGGTTGATTCCTTGTATTCTTGGCGTTGGCCACCAGTATCAACTCGTCTTTCAGAGATTTATATTGTTCTGGTCTCGATTTTATTCTTATAGACGACTTGTAGAGGTTTTGTTGAACAGAGGGAGTATCCCACCAAATCCCTGTGATAATGAGAAAGATTTCTAAACATCCAACCAAATTGTTCAATAATCTCAGAATGTGATAAATTCGCACAACAATAGATTGCTGAAATCATCTCATTGTGTTCTGATAATTTGTGGTTGCAGATTTGTGAGTAATGTTTTAGTTTTAACAGCTACTGGTATTTGCCATTGTGTCATTCATATCTGAACTTGCTTGTGACTATTACTGAAGCTGTTCTATGGTTTCGTACAATTATGAATGCTCTGTACAGGTACATTCCTTACCATATGAAGAAGTGCAATGATTGGCACGTTCTTTCAAGAATATTTCGGTCCATGCTAGCTATGATCAATCAATCTTTTCTCTAATCCCAAGTTTGGTTCGCAAAATCAAGACCTTGAGAAAAGAAAATTGAAATCAGGACCTTGAGAAAAGAAAGGTAAAACTTTTTCTGTATTTAGATGACAAATGAAATAAGCATGAAAGCAAAATGCTTTTTCAAAGGAGAAAAAAAGAAAAAAAATGGTTTCTGCCATACACTATATGGATTCACTTTTTCTTTTTTTTTGGATCTTTTCAGATATCAGAAAGTAAATTGAAAGAAAAATAAATAAATAAACAAATGATTTCATTTCCTTTCTGCGAACCAAACAAGGCCCTTTTCTTTTTTGGTAGAATGAACATGCTATTATATTTTTATCAACAAAAGAAAAATTCAAGTAACATGGATGGATCTGTGCAAATGTTTATATTGTGTCAAAAGGTATACGTTGATATCGAGAACCAGTACTATAATTCGAAAGGTATACATTGCTAATGTTTTGGTACTTGTTTTTATTTAGTCGGTTCATTCTTGTATCGGTTAGCCAGAAGCTAGGTTACAAGGACACAAATAAAATTTGAGACGGACATTGCACGAAATTTCGGAGTCTAACTTCCTAGGCTAGAGTTGAAGTTTGAAGCCATTGTTTGTTTTAGGTATACTGTTCGTTTTGACAAACTATCCTATTGTGATTGTACCATCTGAAGGGTTAGTTGATATCGTAATGTTTAATTTGACGGGGGACTTATTCGTATGTTGGCATTGTCACTGTGATGAAGTTAAGGTGTAGAATCATGGTAGTTAATTTAATGTCATGTTGGCCAGTTAAGTCTTTGTGGTCCAGTGTTACTAGCGGAAGTTAAACTTTGATAATGTGCTTATAATGGAAAGTGTGTGCTCTAAAGTTAAATACGTTTGATGTTAAATAATGTTAAATGTGTTCAGTGCCTATTAGTTTTTTTTCATGGTTATGATATTCAGATATTTAGTATTTGGTTGTAGTTTCTCAAAACATTGATGCTTGGTTCATCATTAAAGGAATCTTCATTATTTTATGACATTAAGCTGATGACATTTAAGGCAATATATGATTGAGTTGTTCTATCCAATATTTATTATATCCTGCTTTGTTGTTTTTATTTTGATTTGCCGTCGTTGAACTTATAGCATTTGTTATTTTTGTATACAGTGTTTGATATATGGTGCATGCATCCTTTTTTACAGGTTTAGTGGAAACTGATCCCGAGGGAGCACTTGCTGGTTTTGCTGAAGTAGTTGGCATGGAATCTGAAAAAAGCCGACTGGTGAGAATCATTTACGTTATTTCTGTACTTGCTGATCGAAATGTTACCATTAGCATCTCTTAACAGAACGCACACGTCCAGTTGCGTGTGCATACACACACATGCACTTCTAAATAAGTGTATTTCCCACTATTTGGAGTCTTGGACAATCCAAACTGTCACATTGATCTATAGATCTTAAAGCCATGTGAACCAAAACATCTAATATAACAGAATTCTTTATATTACATGTTGTTTCTTCCTCTCTTCTTGAGTTCTTCTTTTAATTTAGTTTTCTTTTCTTTGCTGGTCGAACTTGTTTCTTAACTGACAGGCTTCCTTACCCGTAGGCCATATCGACACCAAAGTAAGAAAGTATGTAGCAACTTCCGATGGAGTACGGAACTGACTCACTTTCTACTACCATTCCTTATAACAGATCAAGCAAAGCTGAGTTTGAAGATGGGTAGAACTTTTAGGAATTGGATGCATTTCAAGCTGCAGCTCGGGTACATTCTGTATTTGGATAGCAAAAGAGAGGTTTATTCCTATTTTTTGGGTACATTCTGTATTTGGATATTCAATGTAATAAAGATGTTGATATGTACTCTATTTTAAGAAATGTAATAAAGATGGTGATATATAATGTTAAGTTTTTGGAATGTAATATATACTGTACAGTATAGAGCATTATAAATATGTTAATTTGAATAGTAGAAAGTGTTATAAATGTGCTGCATTGAGCCTATACATATTATTTATTCATGACGTTTTAAAATTGTTCTGAATTGTGCACTATATATTAACTATTCATAACGCTTTTATAGAAACTATTCATGACGGTTATTTTATGACGCTTTTAAAAAACATTTATAACACCCGTTTTTATAATGGTTGCTGTAAAAAAAAGCGTCATGGTTCGTCATTAATGATGCTTTTTAGCCGTCATTAAAAGGGTTTTTTGTTGTAGTGGGTATGAAGGGCCATGATTGTCACGTATTCATGAAAAGGTTAATTTCGATTGCATTTCGGGAATTCTTACCCTCGGTTGTTTGGGATCCATTGACCGAGCTTAGCATATTCTTCAGAGATCTTTGTTCTAGTAAGTTGCTCATCGATCGTCTAGAAAAGCAGGAGAACGATATTGCGGTAACACTGTGCAAGCTCGAGAAGGTATTTCCTCCTGGATTCTTCGACTCCATGGATCATTTGCCAATTCATCTTTCCTACGAGGCACGTGTTGGTGGGTCCGTTGGTTATCGGTGGATGTACCCGTTTGAGCGGCATTTGAACCACCTAAAGAGGAAGATGAAAAACAAGGCTCAGGTCGAGGGTTCTATTTGTGAAGCCTATATTCTCGAGGAGATTACAAACTTCTGCTCGACGTATTTCAAACCTCATGTTGCTACGAATAGAATAAGGGCTTCGAGAAACGACGACGGTTATCAAGAATCTAATATGATGGAATACTGAAAGTATTCAATGCGTCCAGAAAGCCTTCGAAAAAAATGAAGAAGAGATATTTGAATGACAAAGAGCTAAGGACTATTCAGTTGTATGTATTATTCAATTGCGACGAGGATGAAGTGGAGAAGCTAGAGGGGTAAGTAATTAATGATGAGTTTATGTCATCTCAATATAATAGTATAAGCTAATATTATTGTACTAATCGGCGGTTGTTTCGTTGTTTTTTAGCACATATAATGCTGAATTGAGGTCGGTTAGACCCTACCTAACAGACGAAGCATTAGAACAAGAAATGAGACATCATTTTCCTTCTTGGTTGAGCGAATATATAAGCACCCTGGTAATTATTGGCCTCTTTTAATGCAACTGCACAATAAATAACTTACTATCTCTTCTTTGGTATTCAGGTCGATCGTCTAATTTTACCCGAGATTGAATTAATTAGAACTCTTGCCAAGGGACCAATTACTTTTGTTAAAATATGGCCAAGTTACTGTGTCAATGGCTTTCGGTTCAAGTCGACAAATGCTCCGATCAGAGACAGCTTTCTGGATCTTGATTCCACGAAAAATAGTTGTTTGTAAATCAAATTTTTGAACTACAAAGACGTCGATCCAGGAAATAATTTTTTTGGCTTCTTGCGAGAGATTGTGGAGTTGACGTATAATTATGACAGAGAACCAGCAAATATCGTATTGTTCAAGTGTGAATGGTTCGATCCGACTAAAAATCAAGGTTGGAAAATTGATAAGCATGGTCTTATGGATATAAACTACAAGCGAAAATATCAAGGCTACGAACCATTTATCCTAGCAACTCAAGCTCAGCTCGTGTACTTCACAGCTTATCCGAGACGGGGAGCAACGAAGTCTGACTGGTGGGCAGTATGCAAGACTAAAGCTAGAGATACTTTTTATGTTGACGAAAAAGCTTATCAGGAGGACGAGCTACCTCTTGTAACCAATATTGTTGATGTGGACTCCACGGAAGTTACGCATTACACGATACATAATGTAGAAGATGTAAAATTATCCGAAGAGAAAGACGAAGCCGATGAAGGCGAAGATGAGAAGGAAGATGAGGTCGAGGAAGACGAACAAGATAATTATTCTGAAGATGATTGAGAGAGACGTACTTTTATTTTCTTATTATGTAGAGTTGGTTATTATCTAGTCTTGGTTATTATCTGAATGTACTATCTAGAGTTAGATGTTTCTTGTAAAATATACTATCTGGACTTAGATGTTTCTTGTAAAATGTATCATCATAGCGAGGAAATGGGAACAGCGGCTTAAGCCATTAGGTGTAGGCGCTTTCTAGAGGTGGAAGATGAGAGTTCTTCCTATTTGACCCGAAACCGATCGATCTAGCCATGAGCAGGTTGAAGAGAGCTCTAACAGGCCTTGGAGGACCGAACCCACGTATGTGGCAAAATACGGGGATGACTTGTGGCTAGGGGTGAAAGGCCAACCAAGATCGGATATAGCTGGTTTTTCGCGAAATCTATTTCAGTAGAGCGTATGATGTCGATGGCCCGAGGTAGAGCACTCAATAGGCTAGGGTGGCCCCCATTTCGCTTTACCAAACCTAGGGAAACTCTGAATACAGGCCGTCATCGTTTGTACAGACAGACTTCTTGGGTGCTAAGATCCAAAGTCGAGAGGGAAACAGCCCAGATCGTACGCTAAGGTCCCTAAGCAATCACTTAGTGGAAAAGGAAGTGATCGAGCGATGACAACCAGGAGGTGGGCTTGGAAGCAGCCATCCTTTGAAGAAAGCGTAACAGCTCACTGGTCTAGCTCCATGGCACCAAAAATGTCTCAGGGCTCAAGTGATTCACCGAAGCGACGAGACCTTGAAAGCTCATCGAAAGACCTGGCGCCCAATACTAAAACAACATTGGGGAAGGTAGGATACTAGGTGAACAGGATTGGATGTTAACCTAGAGGGCTAGCCCTAATTCCGTCTTTATTGACCGAGTAGTTGGACAAAGAACAAAGGAACGAGACCTATCTCACTCATCCGGACTCGTTCGATTAATGGTGTTGATGTCAGCCCTGTTCCTGTTGTCTTGGTTATTATCTTGTCTTTGTTGCACTTTCATATTTCTAGTCTCTATTATTTGTTGTCTTTGTTGTATCTCATCATATGTTGTTATCAGGCATGACAGGTCGTCGCGGATTGTTCCGTATTTCCCGACATAGGGCACGGGGTACTGATAATGGCAGAGGACAGGGTACGACTTCGGTACCTACTAGTGGTACTACTAGAGGACGGGGTTCTTCGGTACCTCCTGCTGGTACCGGCTCTGGATCCTCGTCGTCCTGTACTCCTGTGTATCGGACAGTAGCTCCGCCCGTCACGATGCTACGTGGCATATCTCCTGGGACGAGTAGTTCCAGGCATGAGACTGCTCCCGAGAGTAGCGTTCCTCCTGCTGATACAATGATGGAGGCAGATGAGGAGATGGAGGAGGCTGCATCGGCGGCCGACCAGTATCAGGCAGATGATGCCTGCGCACCTCCGGAGGAGACGAGGACGGAGATCTGGGCCGACGGTACAAAGTAAGTATTTTGGTTTATCATTTTTTTCTGTGTTTATCATAAATTAACTTTTCTCATTAATATAATATGTCTGTATAGATATCGTCCCCCGTTGGTACAGAGACGCCTAGGCCAGCTCCTGAGGCAAAATTATGGGGGTCCTTGGATAAACTACTCGGATGCTCCGGACGATAGGAAGGCCTACTGGTTTGCGCGCTTCAAGGTCAAAATAGAATTGCTTTTAACATGAATCATTTGATTTATGCATATTATATATTACTGAAAAATATTTGGTTTGCGTACTCTTCTAGGATATATTTTTCTATCCACCATACCGGGCCGAGCTAATCGAGGGATATTTTCTGCTGTCGCTGCTAAGCTGATCCACGATGCTATCAATGATCAGAAGGCTCATGATCGTGCCGGAAGGCCGATCCAAGGTTGGATCCCCCTGATCAGTGGGATGCGATAAAGGCTCGATTCAACGAGCCAAGGTACAAGGAAAAGTCCGAGAAGGCCAAGGCGGCTAGGTTGCATGCCTCGAAGTGGTGCGGTGGGTCGATTCCGATGACGGAACATTTTCATCGTCTGGTATGTATTTTTCTTTCAGAAATATTATTTTTGTAACACCCAGTTTTCCAAATGAGAGTATTTTGGTCATTTTCAAAATTTTAGAATTTAATTTGAATTATTATTATTATTTATAATTAATGTGATTTTTGAGTGATTTTTAGAATAATTGTTTTTGGTGTTTTAGAGACTTTGACTTAAGTTGACCTTGTAGACTAACCTAGTGGCTAACCTAGGTCTTGACTAAGAGATTAGGATTTGAGAACCTAGGTTGACTTAAGTTCATGAGGATGAACTCATTGGGTTTAATTTGGTAAAATTAGGAGTTAGTTTGATATGGAAATGGCTTGTGAAGTCACAAGTCATTTTATGACTAGTAGGCTTAATGGCCCATAGCCCACACCCATTAAACCAAGCCCTAACCCTAGAAATTCTGAATAGATTCTTTGGTCAGCCCCTCCCCTATTTATATGCTCTTAAAACTAGGGTTGCCTCTTTAGGAAACTTGCCATTTGGAAGAGGTGAGTCCCCAACTTAGTAAATCCTTAGAAAATCCTTTTCTTCTCCAAATTCCTTCAAATAAATTGCAATAGGCTCTAAATCTTGTGTTCTTGCTGTTGGTAATAATTTTTGACAGGGAGAAAACAATTTGGAGAGCTTTTGGTGGTTTGAGAGATCCTTCTCTTTGGAGCTTTTTGGGAGTTTGAACACCTATAGGTATAATCCTATTTAATGCCTTTAAATTCTGTCAAAAATCATTTTAGGGATCCCCTAGCCCTCACCCAACTGTAGGGTAGGCAAACCCTAGGTTTTGATCTCGTTTCGTGTCCGTATCGGACACGTACCAGAGGTTTAGTGTAGGTATTCGACGAAATGTCCGAAAGGACTTTTCAGTCGAGTTTTTAAAATCCCTTTGAACAGAAAGCTAGTCCTAGGTGTCGTCTAGGGTTTTCATGTGTCGTGTACTATATTTCGTGTCGTGTCGAGTCGTGGGGAACACGGGACACGCGTGTGCGGGTGTGCGCGCACGACACTGTAGCTCCCCTGCTACTCGGGGGCTACTGCGCACTGGACACGCGACTTCGACACGAGATTTTTGGCATAGGGCTTGTGTCAGTGACTGACACGAGGCTCGTAAAGTTTTACGAGTCCTCGTGTCGTGTCGGACACGTATTTTCGTGTGCACCGTGCGTGTACTGTGTGCGTACGTGTGCTGTATTTATATTCTGATATTTTAATCGTTTTAAATAATTTTAAATAATGTTTTAATGCTTGGTTAGATCCTAAATATCATGCTAATCTCTGTTAGTATAGGTTTACATATTGTATGGGTTTAATGATTGTGTTGGCTCGATTTTGGGGTCGAACAGTACATTCTCTGATACTGTATGACACTGGTTGATTCCCAGTTTTTCCCAATCTAGTTAATACTCTTGTGATATGATTTCAATTGGTTTTTGATCCCCACATGTTTCTTTTTATGATTAGCTAAGTGTTTCATTCAAATCTGGGACTGTATGGTGTGTTTTGGGAATTTGCATAGTTGATTTCAGTTAGCAGTTGATACATGGTTCCTGTTTTATGTTGAAACCTGGAAATGGAGTTGGGATGTTAGTTTTGTTTTGGATTTCTATTTTTTTAAACTAAATTGTTTCCTGTTATGATACTTGTTGTTGCCTTCCCATGTTTTCCAGGCTTCACATAACCTGAGATGCCACTGTCATTTGTTATGGAGTTTTGGTTTTGGACTGTTATCTTTCAACTGTGGTTAACCGATTTAGAACCTGAATACCTCTCCTATTAATCTGATTTCCTTTTTGTTCTTGATTCCTGTAGGCATAAACTTAGGAATTTTTGTGTTTCCAGTTCTATTGAAGTTGAACTGAATAATTTGCTGTCATGAGTTACTTATAATGGGTTCAATACCCTTCTTAATAACTGTTAGGTTCATCGAATTGATTTCCCTTCATTTACATAACTGCCAATGATTCCCAGATTCCCTTCTTAACTATCCATGCTTGATTTTATTGAGCAATGGACTGTTATATGGAGGTTAAACAATTGTTGACTTTGGACTGATATGAATGCAACTGAATTCCCTTCCTCTCCCTTCCTATCACAATGCACATCCACATTCACATGTATACACTGATCTACCTTATTTCCTGCACTATTAAATTTTACTGTTTTAAACTGAAATTGTTCCTGTTTTGATGAACTGATACAAAACCTGTAGATCAATGCATTTCCTGGGTTTGTGTTCTTCACAAAACCTGAGATTTTCTTTCACTTAAATTGTTGAATGTCTGTTTAGGAGAGAACCAGAGTTACTGATTGGTATAGGCTGTTGACTGATTTATGGAGTTTGGGTTTGTTGTGTTTCAATTCCTTATCAATCTGATTTTTTGGTGGTACTCCAGTTAATCATTAACCTGGAATGTCACTGCTCATTGATTTCCTTTCTTTCATTGTCAAAAACTGAGTTCCAGATTTTTGCCTTCCATTCATATTGATGTTTGATTGTTGAGAATGGTTGTGTATTGATTATTTTAAACTGTTAATGTATAAACCTGGAATTAGTGATGTTCAGCCCTTGCATTGGATTCAAAACCTGAGTTTCACTGTCACTGCTTCCTGAGAATGTTTTTTTTGAACTAATGTACTTGATCACTGAGTTCTTCTTCCTGCACTATGAACCTTCACTAATAACTGAAATGAGGATTCCATTGTTAGACTAAATTGGGTAATGTATTAATGGTAACTGGAATCAGTTCTCTGTTCTTGTTGGGACTGTCCTTTAATTGTTTCCCCTTCCTTGTTTTTCTACATTATGTTAACTTGTGAATGGTGATCTTGGGATGGCCCTTGTAAAACTGAATTAGTTAAACCCTTGATTGAAATTGTAACTGCAATACTCTTCATGTATCACTGGATTCACTCATTGTTAAACCTGGGAATTAGTCCCTATTTTTCCCAGTTTTCTTGCACATTACACACACTTGCACATTGATCTCATGTTCCCCCTTACACTCTATGTATGTACCTAATGTATGTATAGGCATTGTTATATATATAGATACAAGTTTTCCTATATATGTGTATATGTAATTTAATATATATTGTATATATATGGTGTCTTGATGTGTGGGGTTGGGATATGGGTCATAGAGTATGGAATGCCATAGGACTAATGTAGTGTATAGATAATATGGTGTGTTATAGATTATATTATAGAGTGTTGGATAGATGCTTCCTAAATTGACTATTAGCCATAGTATGACCTAGAGTAGACTTGTTAGAACCTAGAATGGTTTGGTTAGACCTAGATTAGACTAATTGACTAGGTTTGACTCTAGGGTTGACCAGAGTTGACCAAGAGTTGACTTTGGTCTAGATTGACCTAGATTCATGTAGAACGCATTGTAGTGCATATTATTTACCATTCTGGACTCGTTGTGACTTGTGCTATGAGCAAGACACCACTCCTCGGACAGTATTTTCATCTCGGACTTTCAGTTAGCAGGCGACATTCTCTGATCATCTCATATCTTGTTTAGGATTATATTCCTGCTTTAGATTACTTTACATGATGCTGACACGTTGGAAACACGGATTAGTACTATATGGATCTGGTTGTACGATGTTATCCCCTTAGCGGATACATCGGGTATTCGTGTTCGTGTACTTTATCGGGAACATCGTGTATTCCTTGTATTTGTTACATTCGTATACGAAACGTGTGAATCGTGTATAATCATGTTTTCACATGACCTTCGTGTGCAATAACATAACGTAGCTGGATCCTTGTGTATTGATTGGGGCGGGAGAGTAGAAGTGGTTATGCATTCAATCCAGTAGATTACTCGTGTACAAACCTCTGTAGATTACTCGTGTATAACATCGTGCCGTTTACATAACCATCTTGTGCTCTGAATCACTAGCACTGTTAGTTCTCTATATATTGTAGCTATTTACTTACAGTCTCTCTCTTTTATCATATTATTCTTCAGATCCTTTATCTTACTCTCTAGCATGTTTATATTTCCTAACCGGTTATGATTTTGTTGAGATGTACTGTACTCGCTCCCGTCCTGACTGGACCTGTTGAAAATTTTACAGTGAATGATGAGGCTCTAGTGTCTATCCCTCTTAGTGCAGCACTAGACATCACTAGTGACTTGGACCTGCTGGCAGTTGATGTTACTTCTATTAGTTTAGGATTGCCTTACCATTTTAGGATTACTTTATTAGACTCGAGATATTCTGAGATGCATTTATTTAGTCACTTAGATTTCTGGATTTGTATCTCGGTGATGTTACATTCCTGGTTGTTATCTATCTTTATCTTTCTATCTCATTCCTGTTCTATCCTAGATGTGGTTGAGTTATATTGTGTTATGTCACCCCCATTCGGGGAGTATAACTGTATATTACCCTTATCTGTTAGATGTTATGACCTAGGACAGCGTTCTACCGCAGATACTGCGGCGTAGGCTGGACGTACCCACGTCACGTGCCCTTATTCTAGGGTGCGGGTCGTGACAATTTTAATGCAAATCCGATAAATTATTACTAAGATAATATATTTAATTACAGGTAAGGAAGGTCGGTAACGCCGACACGGTGACCGTCTTCCTGGCCACCCATCGGAAGGGCGAAGGCCTTATTGACGAGAGGGCCCAGCTTGCCTATGTAAGTATTACAATACTATTTGTTAATTATAATACTTCGTGTTAATTTTAATATAACTTAGTAAATATGAATGCAAATAAATATTCATGTAGTTAGTAATAATAAGTAATTAATTAGAAACTAGAAATCATAGAGTACTATCCATACTTTCTAGGCCGAGTATGAGAGGCTTCGGGACCAGGCGGCTGCTAGTGCACCTACTGCGGGAGAGGTCGGTACTTCTTCGCAGCCCACTCAAGCTCCGTCGGCGGACGAGCTGTAGATGACCGCCGCTGGTGGCCTCCGTAGGGGTACATACTACGGTATGGGATCCTACGACGTCCTAGTTGCGAGCCAGTCCTCTAGGGCATCCCCTGCTAGTGTGCATGGTCCACAGCCGGCCCAGGAGTCTGCCTGAGTCCACCAGATGATAGAGTCTCTTCGGGACGAGCCGCTACAACGTATTCAGGACCAGTCTCAGCACCAGTCGGATGAGCCAGCGCTTATAGCACGATTGGATGCGCTCGATCGCAGCATTATGGAGCTCCGGTATGTGACTGAGCGGACAGAGCGGAGCGTCACCGATCTTAGAGCGTCGACGGAGCGCAGCGTATTGGATCTGCAGGCATCACAGATGACCATGGGCGAGAGGCTGAGATTGGTGCAAGATTCGGTGGCTGATAGCATTGATAGAATGTTATTGACCATGGATTCATACCACATCGACTTGCAGCGTTGGAGCGTTATCGTCCTTCGGGAGCGCCTTCATCGTCGTCGACTCCGCCGGCGCCACTGCCTTCTTCATCGACACAAACTCCACCGACGTCACTACCTCCTTCATCGGTGTCGATTTCACAGGAGGACTATAAGCTTTTCTTATCCCTTCGTCGCGACGCGCCCCCTCCTGCTCCAGATCCCCAGTAGTCCGAGATATGACTGTTTGTATTGAGTGTTTGAGTACTTGTTTTTTTTGTATTTGTTTGTGACACTTGTTTGTTGGTTGCATAGATATATTAGTAATTGGTTGTGTAGACCCATAATTCTGTGGAGAAAATGATTATGTTGGTTGCATATATTGTGTTTCAGATTAAACTGCAGGGAGAAAATGATTCTGTGGAGAAAACTGCATACTGCAATTTATTTTTTTATTTTTTTTCAAATTTAGCGATGTCTACTGACGTTTACCGACGCTTTCCGACGACACTTTGCGTCGGTAGACGTCGCTAAACTGGCATATATTGCCAGGCTACCGACGTATAGCGACGTCTGTTTCGTCGGTATGCGTCGGTAAACGTCGCTATACGTCGGTAAATATTCCAGGATTTTACCTCATTTACCTAGGATATACCGACATATAGCGACATCACAAAATGTTGGTACTATATACCGACGCATAGCGACATCAAAAACGTCGGTAATTTTCCCAGGGAATACCGACGTATAGCGATATCATAAACGTCGCTATTTCATCGACGAAACGATGATAAACGTCGGTATATTACCGACGTATCTTTGCGTCGGTAAACGTCGGTGTTGGCGACGATCAGCGACGTCTTTCCAAACAGCGACTAAGGTTTCCGCGACAAGAGGAAGGCGCCGCTAAACTGGTTTAGCGACGTCTTTAGGCGTTTTAGCGACGTCTTTAGGCGTCGCTAAAACGACTTATTCTGGTTCGACGATAGTTCGACGCTGCGGATCCAACGACGTAAGTCTCATCATGATTCATCAAGATCCGCACGAAAAGATGTTTCATATCGATATATGGTCAGATTGAAAATAGAATTATATACAAATCATAAAATTATTAAATATTTATATACAAGACTTAAAAATATATATTCGAAACTCACAGAATTCGCTAGTCCGACTGTATCAATACTGGCCAGAAAATATATCGGACAATGGATCGGGTTATAGTCTACCGGCCTGAAAATAAATCGGAAAAAAAAGAACCCAACAGTCGGCACAAACAAAACAATACGGTGACCCAGAAGAATTTTTTTTTTTACCTATTTAACAAGCACAACAATTAATTTAGGGGAATTGTTTTTATTTAACAAGCATCATCACCATCCCTACAAAGTTCCTCGAGAGAAACATTTGAGGGTGAAAAATAAATAAATAAATAAATGATGACAATAACAAAGTTATGATAGCTACATATATTAGAAATAATGTTACAAAGTGATTAAAGCCATGTATATATCATTGAGTAAGAAGCAACTTCTGCTGAAACAATGGAGAATTAATGTGATGAGCAAGCAGAGAACAAAAGGCAAGTAATTTTGCCATGGCCAGAAGCAGAGAACTCCAGTAAGAGGAGGCGTGGATTGGCTCTCTCTTTCACATTACTACACTATGGTTTAACTGTGGCTGCAGGCAGGAACAACACTGATGTGTGACAATCCCATGCTTGTTTTATTTGGTTCATATGGCATAAAACTATAGAAGTAGAAGGGGGTTTTAGTCCCACATCGGACAGACTGGAAGCCTGACAAGGTTGGTGACTGTATAAATGTAGATGGTTGGACATCTTTACAATATACTTACCTGGACGGGGTCTTTGGGCGATCAGGAAAGCTTAGGCCTATGTCAGTGGCCTCCATTGCACTATGGAGGGGTGCTGCCCTATCATCTCCCCAAGTGGGAGAGTGAACGTCATAATTTGTTGCTGAGGGGATACGCGTTCGCGCGGTCCCTGCCAATACTTGTGCATGTTTAAATTTTTTTAAAGTTTTTATGTTCGGTTTTCATTGGACTAATAGTGTGTTTACCAAAAGTGTTCTGTCGTTTTGGACTGCAACAACGAATTGTGAGAGGGTTGACGTGAGTGGCTCCACCATAATTTATCAAATCAAATGTTGTTTGGCACTGGCAACAACCTTCACTTTATCAATTAACAAGTATGTTCCCTCAAATTTTGCTAAATCGGTAGTATGATATCTTCTTGTTGTTTGAATGGCAAAGAAAAATCGAGTAAGTCCCTAAAGAAAAATCAATCGAATAAGTCGTGTTTACCTAATGGCTTTTCAAGTTTACCTAAGGAAACATCATAGAACATGTTACTGGTTACTGGTAGTAGTATATTACTGCGTCCTCATCTTTAAGGGCTTCAGATATATTAGGTTATGAATTTGCCTCGCTTAGTATAAGAGTTTCAAGTGTTGTCAAGACTGTAAGGCCCTCGTCAAGTTATGTACCATGCGTTCTATGTATGTAGATGACTGGATTCTTGAACTTTTGTTTTTGTACGCTGTATCCATTCAGAACAAGGCTGTAGTGTAGATAGAACTTTTAGTGCTTTAATACATCCTTATTCGCTGAATAACAACTTTTCGGAGACCAAATGACTGCCAAAAGTTTGACACTCAGAAGTCTAAAAATTTATATACTACAAAACTAACGAAAGAATAATGATTTGACATAAAATCTAAAAATCTAGACAAAAGAAAAATCAAGATTTGCAAAAAACTTAGAATCTAAAAAAAAAAAATATAGTTTCAATTGATAGAGATTTACCTTGATTTTGAAGGATTCCTGGTTAATGTCATCTCCTCTGCGAAGTTTAGAATTGCAAGAAAAATGTAGGAAAGATGAAGAGAGATTCTTGAGTTTTGATTCAATTTATTTATTAACAGGATTTGGGTGGTCAATACGCGTCAACTGTCATTTCAAGACCCAAGTGCTAAGTAGGACATCTTGAGGACCCTAACGCTAATTTTTGAATGTTTATGGAGTCCAAAGTCTAACTAACCCTTGTTTAATTGTTGATTCTCATACTTTTCTTTTGTTCAGTTTTTTTTATGATCAGTCAACTTTATTTAATTGTTGATTCAAACCATTCCTTAAGGTATTTAGAAGCAACAAAAACTGTCTTTTGACACACTAACCAATATCCAAACATATAAATACAAATAAGAAACAAAAATATTATTAACAAAATTTCTTCATCCTTAACCCAATTGTGTTATTTTAATATTCCAAACACCGAAAAGAAAAATTAATAATAATTGCAAATTTTCAAAGGAAAGAAAAGTGCAAAACATAATTTCCTTTCCTTTTCTTTCCTTCAACCAAACGAGGCCTTATATTCTCACTTTTTTTTTCCTCGCACTACCAAAATATGTCAAATTAGCGACGAATTTAGCGACGCCAGTTGAAAACGTCGCTATGTTTGTGTATTTAGCGACGAATGTAAATGACGTCGCTGAACGTCACTATCAGCGACGTTTAGCGACTAGTAGCGACTGTAATTATAGTTTGGAAAGAACATGTCGCTATGTAGTCGCAAAACGTCACTGATGTATTTTATTCAGCGACATTTGGCAACATTTAATCATGTTCGTCGCTATCCTATTACTTAACAGCGACGTCTAGCGACGTCTCACTTAGACGTCGCTAAAAACTTTCATTTAGGGTTCTGGGAACCCGATCGATTTCATTTTATTTCCTAAATTTTTATTCTCCCGCCGAGCGCTCTCGTTTCTGTCCCCCTCCCCCTCTCATCTCCGGCGACCGCTCCCCCCGACGAGCTCCTCCCCTCCGGCGAGGCCTCCCCCCGATGACCCTTCCTCCAGCGTTGCCTCCCCCCGACGATCGCTCCCTCTCGTTTCTCTCCCCCTCCCTCCGGCGTTGCCTCCCTCCCTCCCGTCTCCGGCGACCGCTCCCTCCTGGTGACCTCGTCGTCGCTCCTTCACTGTCGACCCCCTCGTCCCCTGCTCCGCTCCGGCGACCCCTACCCGACCCAGTCCAGGTATACCTAACCCTAACCCTATCTCCTACGGACATGGCACAGACATTTTCAACATGTGAATATTGATTTTATACAGTGCCTATGATTGTATACACACACACATTTTTAACCTGAAATCTGAGAACAATGACACTGATTTTGTGTACACTGTTAACACACACATCTACACACACCTTTACACACGCTACACAAATCTGAATGTGGATACACACACACACACTTTTGCACCACTGTTAAATCTGAATGCAATATGCATATATGTATGCAAATGGGAATACATGGATATATGCAAGTTGGTAAGCACATATGAATGCAATATGCATATATGTATGCAAATGGGAATACATGGATATATGCAAGTTATAAATGCAATGTTTGGATAACATATGAAATATAATGTATAGGTAAGCATTAATGTAGGTAATGACATGTAATCATGTAATGCATATGTATAAAGAATAGAATGGGTGAATGTATTATGCATGTTTAGATAACATATGTGATAGACATATATGTATGCATAAATACCATGAACTAATAATCAAGTGTAATGAATATATGTTAAGAAATGAATGCATGAATGAATGTAGAAATGCAAGCATCTATGTAAATATGCCTATGATTGAATGAATGCAAGTTCAAATATATGAATGTAATGTAAGCATGTATATATATGTAATACGTGTTCTCTATGACTTGTGATGGTGTGTGTTTGATTGCCTCGGCTTGGTTAGGCCTAGTGAGACTTGACTGGACTAGAATTGACCTAGTTGACTAGTGTAAGCATGTATATATATGTAAAAGAGACGTTTATCGACGTCTTTAGTGACATCACTTATGTTTAGTTTAGATTCTTATAGTTTATGTTTAGATTCTTATATGAAATGCACACTCATATTTGTTTCATACTAAGTGATTTTGATATCTAATATACTAAGGAGTATCTTAGTACCTACAGTGTATAGAGTGTCCTAGAAGTGTAGGTATGATTGGTATATCGTATTATATAGAGTGTATAGAGTATCCTTTCGGTCCATAAGAGTTACTTCACTCATTTTGTCAAGACAAGTAAAATTTTTAAATGTTGACGGTATATATACCGTCAACATTTGGTTTTGCCTTGTAGCTACAGGCAGTTGCCTGCATTTTGTCTTATAACTTGGTCTTTGGCCTGTGCTTGAGCAGTGTGGACTTCCAGGTTAGGGTGTTAGCTCATGATTAGCATTGTTTAGATATTAGTTTCAGTTAAAGGGTTAGTTTAGATTAGGATATTAATTTATGTTAGAAGGAATATGAGAGTTAGTAGATATTAAAGTAGGATATTAATTTATTAGTTAGGATAGATAGTTTGATTTAGGATACTGCTCAAGCACAGGCCAAAGGGGCGGTTAATTTAAAAAGTTTTACCTTTCTTGACAAACTGGATGAAGTACCTCTTGTAGACCCAAAGGATCGATATTGGACAGTTGGAATGAGTATCAGAATCGGTATCGGATTAGTATCGACCGTATCGAACTAGTATCGGCCGTATGTACTTAGTGTCGTGTACTCCTACAAGTACAATTATACCTCGACCGTATGTACTTAGTATCGATCGTATCGGATTAATATCGGTCTATCGGATACCACACTTTGACAAACGACAGTTATTTTAGTCCCAACACAGTTGTTTTTGTTTCTTCCTTCAAATTTTTTGTTTTTAATATGTGGAATGAATGAACAGTTTATGTTGTGCACCCATATCTAAACTGCCTTAACATTCATTCACTGACTGCAATGTGCATGTATCTATCTTACAGAATTATCCTCAATTGGATATGGATATGAATTACTACTTACAGAATCGTTCGTGGATGTACAACCGTCATCCTGATGACATGTACGGTGTACGAAATAAATTCATAGAGGGTGTACATCAGTTCCTGCAGTTTGTCAAGGTGTTCCTTCAGTACATGGACGGTACCAAAATTAAGTGTCCGTGTGTGAGATGTCGCAACTTGAAATATCATCCAGAAGTAGAAGTCACGTATCATTTATACTCGAAGGGTTTTACGCCAAATTACTATCAGTGGAGTGCGCACGGAGAACTTGTGTCTTTAGCATCGAAGTATGAGTCTTATGTGGATGTCCACAACAACGCTGCTTACGACGATGGGTTGGTGAAAATGATTTTTGACACGGCGGGGCCTAGTTTCGATCCGGACGATCATGATGCACCTGAGGAGGCACTGAACGCCGATGCTGCACAGTTCATGGAGTTGCTGGAGAATGCAAGGACTCCATTATATCCTGGTTGTGAGGATCAATCACCGTTGGAGGTGGTTACAAGATTGTTGAGCATCAAGTCCGATTTTAACATGTCGCAAGATTGCTACAACCGTCTTACGGAGTTGCTTATAGAAATATTGTCTGAGGGTGCTAAGTTGCCTAAAGACTTCTACCGGTCTAAGAGGATGGTGAGATCGCTCTGGATGGGATACGAGAAAATCGATGCATGTCGCAACAGGTGCATGCTGTACTACAAAGACGACAAGGATGAAGACGCCTGCAGATTTTGTGGTGCCGATCGCTACAAGGTCAGTGGTAGAGGAAAGTCTGTCGGTGCCAGGAAGCCTACCGATTCGATGCACTACTTGTCGTTGACGTCGCGGTTGCAGCGGTTGTTTATGGTGAAGGAAACTGTAGAAAACATGAGTTGGCATAAGCGAGAACAGACCGAAGGAGTGTTGGATCACCCATCTGATAGAGAAGCATGGAAGCACTTTGATCGAGAGTATCCAAATTTTGCTTCTGATCCGCGTAATGTCAGATTGGGTCTCTGCTCCGACGGTTTTACCCCATTCGAACTTTCGGGATCTCAGTATTCGTGTTGGCCTGTGATCGTCACTCCGTACAATCTACCGCCTTGGATGTGCATGAAGACTCCGTATATGTTCCACACCGTTATTATCTCAGGTCCGAACAATCCGAAAAGGAACATCGATGTATATTTACAGCCATTGATTGATGAGTTGAATCAGATGTGGGAAGTAGGTTCCAACACGTACGATGTATCTAGAAAACAAAATTTTTAGATGCGGGCAGCACTCAACGACTTTCCTGTAACACCCACTTTTTGAAATTAGGGTATTTTAGTCATTTTAGCCATTTTTGTCATTCTGTGATTTTCTAGATATTATTGACTTGTGTTTGATTTAGCTTTTGGTTTAACTTTAGAAAATCCATATTAGAGACTAACCATGACATATGATGATCATCTAGCTAATTAGAATTTATTTTATACCTTGGTTTACTTTAGGAGGCCATTTGACCATTTTTAGACTATTTAATTAATTGGCCTTTTTAGCCTTTCTGTTAGTGGGCTTAACTCAACTTAGATAGAGTAGAGGGGCCCATGAACCAACCCTAACCCTAGTAGGAGTTGCCTGGCTGGCCAAAATAGAAAACCACCCTTTTCTATATAAGTATTGCATTAGTATGGACACCCCCTTTACAAAACCCTAGTTTCCAGCTCTCCAAAACCCTAAATTTTTCATCCGACCTCCGTTTCACCTCAAACGAAGTGTGTTGTGATCGTAGGAAAGAGGAGAGTTTGCTGGAGCATTACTAGCAAGGAGTTGGAGGCGTTTGCTCGGTGGAAACTGGTCGTCTCATCGATCGAGGAGTCAGTTTCTTTGATACTTCAACTCTCAATAGGTAAACACCTAAACACTATAGTTTCTCTTGATTTTTCTTCATGGTAGCATGCATCTAGGCACCCTAGACCCACCCATGAAGTTTGGTTAAGTTTCGTGTCTGTTTGATAGGCGTGTCGGACCCGTATCGGATTAGGTTTTTACGTGTTCGATGATTTGTCTCATAGAAATCAATTCTGTTATTATTGCAATCTAATTTCACGATTTGATAGCCCTAGATGTAGGGATTCCTAAAACCTAGGTTTTTGCTAGAGTCGACACATTTTTGTGTCCAAAACTGGACACGCACGCGCAGCACGAGGACCGCGCGCGTGTCCTGCTGCTGCCGTGTCTGTTCTTGCTGGACACGACGACTCAATGCACAAAAATTGGTGAGTGGCTAGGGGTCATGACTGACATAGTGCTCGTAAAATTTGGTGGGATTTTGTGGGGAATCGAAGGAGAAATCGACGTGGCATCAATTTTGGCCTGTCGCGCGCGCGTGAGATTGCGGCCTCTGATACGCACGTTGTGCGACTCGGACACGTATCGAGAGTCCAGTACAGACATGTGGACATGTAGCCCTATAGGTGGGCTACGTGTACGAGCAACCACGTGTCCTAAATCGTTCTGTGTCAAGCCGTAGGATGAGCGACACGCGTGCACGATGTTTGGGGTCATATAGGTTCGACAGCCTAGATTTTGTTATTTGGACACATCGTGTCTTGTTATCTGGACACGACACGACCTGGGTAGCACCTACACATATGCATGAATCATTACCAACCTTTTGTCTTTGATTATTATGTAGATTTTCGTATGTTTAAGTCATGTTAGGTTGTATGTTTGAGTATCGGGTTTTCTTGAATTTCCAGTTTTTAACTGTTCAGTAATTTGAACTTGTTTCCATCAGATTTCAAAGTGAATTGCTGTACAAAACCAACCTACAGATCCCACATTACCATATCTAGGAATACCTATTAGTTTGCAACATCGAGAGGGTTGAGTTCGAGTTTTGGTTGGAGTATCGGGTTAATCCAGTTTTCCTTTTCCTATTTCAGTTTCCTTTTGTTGATAGGTTTTGTTCAGTTTCGAATATAATTCCAGTATTAGCCAAACCTACAGACCCTATTTGACCACACCTGTGTGATATCTGTTAGTTGCATCATGAATAGGGTTGTATTCGATTTTGGTTAGCCATAGAGTATCGGGTTTCTTTAAAATCCAGTTTTTACAGTTTCAGTATTTTGAAACTATTTTCCCCTCAGTTTTGATGTATGTTTCTGTGTAAAAACAGAACATACAGACCCTATTAGACCTATCTAGGAGTACATATTAGTTGCATAATGGATAGGCTATGTTCGAGTTGGTTTAGATATAGGGTTTTCGAGAAGGTATCAAAATAGGATATCAAGAGATAGATATTTTTCCTATAACTGATATATGAATGGGTTAGTGTTGGGTTTGATTGTAGGATTACTAGAGTTAGTTTACTGTTAGTCAGGATTGGTAAACACCAAGTTAAATTGAGGTTTAGTTAGGAATGGTTGTTGAAGATTAGAATAGAAATATGATTTTTGAGTTGTGTTTATGTGTGAGTGTTATATGTTGAGAGAAATAGGAGTATAGAGAATAGGTAATGGCCTATGACAGATATTGGGTTGTGTTAGGGTTGATTTCAAGAATGTTAAGTCCAGTTATTAGTTGCTTGTTTAGTTGAGATTGGTAGATACCAAGTCTAGTTAATTGTTAGTTAAGAATAGTTGATTAGTTTAGAATTAGTTGTGGTAGCTAAAATAGAATCTGATTTTGAGTGTATTAATAGTTGGTAGGATTTTGGTATTAGGATGTACTTTGGTAATTGATATGTAGGACATGTATCTTGATAATTGGTATTGATACTCTAAGATAGCAATTTCACATTTAGCTTGAAAAATCTAAGATAACACCAGCTCAACCCAAAATCAACTCTAGGACTGATAGTGACCTAAAAATGAACTTGTAGACTAGTTGACCAAACTTTGACCTAGTTTGACTAGTCTGGTTGACCAAAGTTGACCCAAGGTTGACTTTGACTTAGATTGACCCAAATCATGTAGAAATTGCATTGAAGGCTTTTCTTATGATATTTTAGACTGTATTATGACATGTGGTTGTTTTAAATAGGATCTTATTACTCCAGTCCAGTCATTTTTCATCATCAGCAGTTCGGATTGCCAGGCGAGTACATTCTCTGATCTTTTTATGCTTCTTTGGATATGTACTCTTGTTATAGACTAGTATACTTGATGCTGACACGACGTTCACACGGATCAGTACCCTCTGGATCTTTTCATGCGATGTTATCCCCTCGGATACATCGAGTATGTCATGTTCATGTACTTTATCATGGTTATCATGTACTCCATATATTCATATTTATCCATGTGCACTCGTATATTATTCATGTACACTCATGACCATATGAGCTCCATGTATACAGTAGTTGTTATCCATGTGCAATAACATAACATGGTTTGATCCTTGTGTATTGGTTGGGGGCAGGGAGAGTGTAGTTGGTTATGTGACCATTATCCCCAGTAGTTATCCATGTGCATTCCATAGCTGTATCCATGTGCAACCCAAGCTGTTTACATAACCAATTCATGCTCTGAGTCACGTAGAAGGTTATATTCTTTACTTATCATATTATATCTCAGTTATATCTTCTCTCTTGTTGATTTCTCTTTACAGCGATTCATGTATAGTTTTCTATAGCTTGCTTTATATGTCTATTCCTGATATGAACTGTTGTGAGAGATATGTGCTCGTTCCGTCCTGACTGGGCATGTTGAAAATTTTACAGGTGATGATGAGGAGTATTGTCCTACTTATTATAGCATTGGCTTAGATGACACTGGCGACATGGACCCACAGGAGGATCCCACAGTCGCTGAGGACTTGCCCATAGTCTAGCTGAGACTTAGTACTTATTTGTATTTTCTGTTTGAGACTTTATGAGTTGTACTTGAGATTATTTCTGGTGGTTTGCACCCAGACTTTTATTGTGACTCTCTTGAGATTCTTCTTCTATTCCATCTTAGTATTGTGATTGAGTTACGTATTATTTTACTCTCTATTCATAGTTCATTTAGATTGTGTTAGATATGGTGACTCAGGACAACGTTCTACCGCCGACACTGCGACGTAGGCTGGACGTTCGTTACTTCTCGTGCCCTCACACTGGGTGCGGGTCGTAACATTTTCGGCCTATAGTATGTTATCTGGATGGAGCACGCATGGTCGTCTTTCATGTCCGTATTGTATGGACCGCACTAAAGCTTTCCGCTTGAAACACGGAGGCAAACCGTGCTTCTTCGATTGTCATCGACAATTCCTGTCGAAGGATCATCCGTACCGGAGGAACATGAATGCTTTTTGTGCTGACGTTGTGGAGAAGGCTAATCCCCCGCCAAGGTGGTCCGGATACACGATATGGAAAGAGGTAAAAGATTAAGGTGGCCGGAAATTATCTGATGAAGGTCATCTAGCCGGATTTATATCCCTCTGGCTGAGAAAATTTGTAGTACCCGGCACCTGTTCAGCAGACAGGATGCACAGAGGAGTTGTTTTTGCAGCAGTCCATCTGACTTTCGGGTACAAGATGGATTTGCTGACAGCAATGACATGCCGTCTGAATGCTGGCTTAAGGGCATATACAGACAGGATGTTTGAATTAGCGAAGAAGAAGCTCACATCTTTTCCCCGGGTAGAAATGTCGTTTATATATTTATTTAGGTGGCTGCTTCTCCATTTCGAATCTCTCATGAGTGTTGGAATGGCCAGACACGACGATACTTTTTTGGAAAGATATCGTCACACACCAAAGTGGAGGTATGACACTCTAACAGATTGTAGAACCATATTAAACAGGGAAGAATTATGGAGTTTCACTTGTGTTCCTCCACCTGTTGGTTATGAAACTATGCCTGAGAAGTTGATTGATGGCATCGGTGCTAATGAGTTAGATGATATTCAACATGAATGGCTGAAGAGGATCAGGCCATCTCACTTGATCTGTCGCCGTGATGATGTCACCTATCTGGAGCCATACCTTCCGAGTAGGTTTGCTCGGCAATTTGGCTATGATCAGTTGCATGTGGGAAATGCAACGACATGTTTTGGCTACCAAGATGGATTAATCGATGGTGCCAGAGCTTGGATATACTATATTGCTAAAGGTACCGGGGCTACCTTTTTCATGCCAGATCCGGTTACTTATCGGAGAGGAGCTAGAATGTTGGTGTCTTATGCCAAATTCTATGTATCGGCTAATACCTTTGATGAAAAATTCAGAATCTCAGGTAAAAGCTTTATCCATATTGATAAGAGATCAACCAAATCAGCCCTGCCAAGAGATTGTCATGACCGAAAAGATCCTCTGGCTACTGATGAAGGTTATGATGAAGTTTTAGAGACTTTCTTCTCTGATGAACTTCATCAGCCATTACATGTACCTATTGGGAGTGCTGAAGAGAGTGTATCTGCCGACAATACACCAAAAAAGAAGCGGGGCAAAGATGCTTCTGGACCTGCTCCAAAAAGGGTTACTCGGGCAGAGGCTCGTAATCGTGGAATACGAATCAGAGATGCGGACGAAGCAGGTAGTGACTCCAAAGATGATTATTCTACTATTCTACTAACAAAAAGAATAGGAAGGAAGGTGATCGTTTCAAAGACTAAATCTGTGATTTGTCTCGATGCAGAGAGTCCCACCAATCGTGCCGAGCGATTGGCTTTAGAGAAGTAAGCTGCCTTTGCTTCTACTGTAAAGATAGAACCTATTGAAGAGGATGTGCCTGAACCTGCTGAACCATCTATGCCTTCTGATATGGAGTTGACTCCGCCAACGGCCGATGATGCGCAGGTGACTAGTTAACCCGCAGTAGAGGCCGAGAATCAGAATAAAACAGCTAATGACTTACTGATTTCGAGAGAATCAGTGGAGGAAGCCACTACTCTCAAGCCAATTGTTGAAGTTTCGGAGAGCAATAAGAGTGACGACGAACAGGTTGACTATGAACCTTCGTCTCACTCTTTTGAAGAAGAGGACATGGATATAGAAGATGAGCCACCATCTCACACTCAAATTGATGTACTGAAGACAGCTGGTCAACATTCAGGGTTGACTCCAGAGCCGGAAAAACTTCTAGAAATAGAAGTCCATGCTCCGAGTACTTCTGGAGCGGGCAGCAGTAAAATAAACCCAGTGTCAGAAAACACTCTGAACAGATTACGAGCTGGGCTGAATGATCAAAAAAAATAGAATACGAACCATCTTCAGGTAATATTTTATTTAGCAAAGTTTTGTCTTTTCCTTGCTTTATTGTCTTTTAATTTTGATCATGCTTCTTTGATTCTAACAGTTGTAGGAACTGCACCGGCAATGAGCTCGACTCAAGCCCCACTTGTCCAGACTGATATGGGTGAGGGGAGCTCACATTTGCCTAGTTCTCCAAAAGTACCCACTTCAACTCCCAGAATAGAGGCTACTCCTGCTCCTTCTTTTACAGTTACAGCGACACCCAGTTTTGAAACAGGGATAGCAAAAGTCATGGGGATGTATTCAGATATTATTTATTCATATCTGGATACATTCTCAAGGCGACTTATGAAGGATGAAACTATGTCTTTTTCGAGTCTTCGAGTGGCGATTAATTTCCCGCTTTTAGCTTTGAGACAGGCTGGTTATGAGGATCAGTGTGTCTTCTTTGAGCATCTCCTGGATGATTTAGAAGCAACCATCCATAAGTAATAGGAGATCAAAAAGGAGGATATTAAGTCTTTGACTGCAGCTGAGATTGCCCAATTAGAAAATGAAGCTCAAGCTCAGCACACTGCTTTGAAAGAATTCATCGCTCTGTCTTCTGAAGAATTAATAGCAAAAGATGAAGAAATAATAACCACTCGTCAGAATATGGAGCGTTTGGAGAAAGATGAAACATCAAAAGCTGAAGAGCTTCAGAAGTTGAAGGAGGAGCTGGCTCGTCTCCAGGAGAGAATTACCTTCATAGAAAAGGAGCAATCGGAGATTGCCACTGCTCGTATATCTGAAGCTGAACGCTGCCAACTTCTACAGCAAGGGCGGGAACTGATGCAAGCTAACCAGATTGAAGAGACAAACCGTCGTAGCTTTATTATCGCGGATTATGACCAACGAATGGTTGTAGTTGAAGCAGCAGAGCGAATCCACAAAGCTCATGAAGACAAGATGAATAATGTAATTGTTCGTATTCAGGAGATAATTACTCCTCCTAAATAGATCTTTTACATTTTTCATGTGTTGAATTTTTGATATCCACTTGTAATTTTGACTTTGATTGAATAAATGAATATCTTTGACTTGATTTCAATTCTGTGGATGATATTTTTGCAGAAAACATGTTCAGAGGTAAATAATACATGACATATTTCAATAGAATAGAATATACAAATAAACTTTTGTAATTCTATCAGACGATATTAAACCAAAGATAATTTTAGTTTAATACTGATTAGAGAAAACAGAATTCAGATATAAAGATATCTTTGGACTCTATTTTCCATGATCTTTGAACTCGGAAATCAAAAGACTAGATATCATTTTCATATAATAGAAAATATGATACTGAGATAGAAAATTCAGAGGTAATATGGACATGATTTTCTATACAAGATCTTTATTAAACCCACTGGGGATCTAATAAGACAGAATATCAAATTCTTTGGGAAGATGATACGTGGTAGAATATCAGTTTCCTCTGGGGATAATGATATCGAGATAATTTTTGTAGAGAGGAATTAACTCTAATTTTATATTTGCTGGAGAATAATAAAAATATTATATATTGATGAAATTTATACATAATAATTCTTTAAGAATTTGCCATTGATAGGCATCATTGTGACTTTACCATCCATAGAGGCAAGCTGATATGCTCCATTAGAGAAGACTTTGTTTACTACGAATGGACCTTCCCATTTCGCGTCGAATTTACCCTTGCTCATATGTGTCATAGGACGTCTAACGGTAAGGACCAGTTCTCCCTTCTGATATGCTCTGACTTTTACTTTCCGGTTAAAAGCTTTTGAAACTCGGGCCTGATACAGCTCGATATTTTGTTGAGCATACAATCGCTTTTCATCTAAAGCTTCCAGCTCTTGAAGTCGAAGATGATCATTATTTTCTGTTGTAAGTTCATTGGAGATTGCGATTCTTAAAGAAGGAATCTGGATCTCAAGGGGAAGAACAGCTTCACACCCATATACCAAAGAGAAAGGCGTACATCCAGTCGCATTGCGAACTGTGGTGCGGTAAGCCCATAAACATTCACCAAGCTTCTTGCTCCAGTTGCGTTTGTTGGAAGAAACGAACTTTTTCAAGATTTTGATAATCGTTTTATTGAAAGCTTCTGCCAATCCATTAGCTGCTGGATTATATGCTGTTGAAGCTAAATTATTGATTTGATGGTCGTCGCAGAACCGAGTAAATTTCTGACTGACGAACTGCGGTCCGTTATCATAAATAATACGTCGAGGAACACCAAATCGATAAATGACATGATGTTTGACAAAGTTGATGACATTAGAAGTTTTGACTTCAGATAACGGGATTGCTTCAGCCCATTTGGAAAAGTAATCGGTTATTGCTAGAATAAACCGATGTCCTTTTGATGATGGTGGGTTGATAGGACCAATGACATCCATGCTCCAAGCCTCAAAGGGCCATGATGCCGCTGTTGGGTGTAAGAACTCTGATGGTTGATGGATAAAGTCTGCATAAATTTGACAGGCTTTACATTTTCGAGCATATTGAATGGCATCAGCCACCATCGTGGGCCAATAATAACCCATGCGTCGGATACGATCTTGAAGTTTAGGACCTGGTTGATGGGCTCCACAAACACCATCATGTGCCTCATAGATAATCTGTTGTGCTTCTTCACCAGCAATGCATCGGAGGAGAAGACCGTCGTAGGCCCGACGATATAGTGTCTTCGTTGTATGATTATAATAGAATCTGAGAGATCGATGCCGGATAGATGCTACTTCGCTCGGATTGTCGGAAAGTATGTCATACAACACAAAGTCTAAAAACGGACGTCTCCAGTCTTCAGTTATGGCTTCTGTTTTGTTAGAAAAGACATTCTATAGTAGAATCAGAAGAAGATAAAGATACTTTGTCAAACCTTAATCCAGTGCTAAGGTTGGATGAAAATTCACCAAGGTTGAAAGAATTTTCGTCTGGATTATGGGAAAAACCCAAAGCCAAATTATTCTCAACATAGAATAGTTCTCGGTTATGAACCACTATCACTTGATGACGTCTGATTGGTATGGCTAACACAGAGACCATATTGATGGATAGAACATAACGATAAAAAATCGCCAATACTTGTGTCAGAATCCCAAGAGAGGGAATCGGAAGACTCAGATCGTTCGTCTCCATCGGATTCTGAATCCTCATGGACTGCGTTGATAAAAGAGATAGGAGCAATATAACCTAAACCACATTTTGTCCTTCCGTATGTTAATGGAGGAATTCGAACAGGCATTCTTCTTCCTTTTCCATTATTGAGGCTGGTTCTGAAGTCATAACCCATATTCTTGATGATATTCTTGGACTGCTGACTGTAGCGACGTAATTGTAACCTTCCAGTATCATCGTTTTTGTTATCTTCTTCCTGGTTAGGAGGGTTCTGGGATCCTTTGTGGAAAAATATTGGATTTTCTCCCAGCTTTCTAATAGGGACCATGAAGTATGATTTTTGTACAGACTCTAATGATACTTCTGTGTGAAGAGTTTGAACAACTCCTATAGTTAGTGGCTTTAAGCTATCTAGCAATTGTAAATAACTTTGTACATGATTACAGACATCAATATACTGTAAAGGAGATGCTTTATTAATATTAGATGCTGTATTTACAGAAGAAGGCTGAGCCTTATCAGACTTAGTCAAATTAATGACTAAAGGGGAAGAAGAAGAGTGATCAGAAGTTTTGTTTCGATTAAGATCGATAACAAAAGGCTCAGAAGAGGTGATCTCCCTTAAAGAAGATCGTGGATAAGTAGTACGTCCACTGACCGGAATGACTAGAGTATCTGGTCTAGCCTGAGAAGATGGAGGGGGAGTGGTGCGTCCAATGACAGGAATTATCAGTGAACTTTGTGGAGCTTGGGAAGACAATACAGTAGTACGTCCACTGACAAAAATTATCAGTGAACCTTCTTCAGATGGTTTAAGAGACTGCGGATGAGTGATACACCCTTTTACAGGAATAACAAAGGTGTCGACTTTTGATGTCTCATCGTCGTTATCCATAGCTTGTAAGACTTTTGAGTATTCATCTTTGTACATGTGAGCATCATTGAAGTAAGCTTCGACTCCTCTGAATGGATAGAGATCTGCAACTTCCTTTTGAACTTCTCCATTATCATCAACATATTTGAAGCATTGATGAAGAGTCGAGGGAACAATATTATGTTCATGCAAGAATGGTCTCCCCAATAGAGCATTATATGAGCAACCATGATTGTCGATGATGTAGAAAGTAACCTTAGTGCGAAGATTGCCTATTTGAAATTTGAGACGAATCTTGCCCAAAGGCTCACTTTTTCCTTGATTGAATCCCAGGATAGTAGTGATAGTACTGAAAAGACTATGCACGGGTATTTTCAGTGCATCTAGCATAGTTTTTGGCATAATACTGAGAGCGGATCCTGGATCAATCAGTAGACGATCAACCTTTATAAAATCGATATATCCTGTATAATATAAAGGACGGTCATGTCGATTATCCTCTAGCAGCATATCGTCTTGCGTAAAGGTAATGTTTGGAATTAATTCCAATACATTATGGCAATGAAGACGAGAGACTGGCTCTGTTTTCTGTTTCTTGAGGAAAGTCAGGCAGGTTTCTGCTTGCAACAACGCTTCACTCAGAGTTTCTTGAGTCTCTTTAGAGAGGCGTAAGAGCTCAAAGATTGACAATTTAGCTGGTGTATTGGCTAGTTGAGCCAATATATCAAAATTATAAGGCCTTTCAAGTGCTGTAGGAGAAGACTTCTTCAATGGTTTGTCGAAGCGGACTTGTTGTTTGCCTTTGTCAGCTGTTGTTGGTTTAGAAGGAACTGTCTCAACAGGAGCATTTGAAGATCTTTCATTAGAAATAGGTATTGGAGCTACAACCGGAGGGACATCAGAAATTTCTTCAGGAACTTCAGCATAATCTTTCAAGTATGTTTTTCCTGACCGGGTTCCGGAGAGAGCTTCAACATCAGGTTCAGGTTCAGGGTCTATTGAAACCATATTACAATCCTTCATCTTGTTCTTGGCTCTTTTGTGCTTGATAAGAGCTTCAGTCCAGAAACCGAGACCAACACGAGATTGATTATGTCTCAAAGTGAGGGCTAGAGGTGCTCGGAGTCCTTTGCCTGAGTTTAAACCAGGAGCAATGGCTAGATCATAATCCATCTTCGTCATTAATTCACGAGATTGTGAACTATATAGATGAAACGTAGGTTTGTATCTGTCTTCGGATTGAGGTATAGTTTCTACTTCCGTAGGGGGTGAATTTCCTGCCAACATGAAATTAGAGGTTAGAGAAAGATTGGGCGTGATACTAGAAGTCAGATTGCATGACTTAGTCTTCCCAGGCTTCTTTTTAGACAAAGGAGTCTT
Source organism: Iris pallida (assembly GCA_029216955.1). Taxonomy (NCBI): domain Eukaryota; kingdom Viridiplantae; phylum Streptophyta; class Magnoliopsida; order Asparagales; family Iridaceae; genus Iris; species Iris pallida. The sequence goes on from JANAVB010031820.1 coordinate 414,063, forward strand.
CTGAGGAGAAGAGGAAGACGTCTTGAACTCTGTCATTAAATCCGGGTGAATCCACATGATCTCTCCTTTTTTAGTTGTGACAGGAACAAGTCCTTCATTCTGTGCTGGTGGGATGTTCACAACTTCAAGAGTTGCTTTGGGAATAGGAATAATCCTACTTTCCACCATTAACGGAGGGAAGTCACCGAACTGCATTGAAATCACATTTGCTGTGACTGTCTTGTCTTTAGGTGTCAGTGTCACAGCTCCTGATTTAATCATTTCCTGGATCTTTCCTTTTAATACATAGCAAGATCGGATTGTATGACCCAGCATTCTATGATATGGACAGTATTTTGGATGATCCGTCTTGTTGGCTTTATCAGGCTTTTTGATTTCTGGTAATTGTATCTTGTTACCTTTGAGCAAGCATTCAAAGATACCCTGAACATCATCATCGTCAAAAGAATACTCTTTCTTCGGCCGAGGAGGTCTCTGTTGTTGATTTGTTGGGGCTGGGGTAGCTTGAGCAGACATTACCTCTTAATTTTTGCTTTGGAGATTGACTTCGAGAGTCTCTTTTCCTTTACGATTGTTGGGTCGAGCATTATTACCGGTACTCTGATTTGATTCCTTAGGTGTCATTTGTACCCCAGGCCTTTGAAGGTCTCAGCACTGACTTTGGCGGCTTTGGCACAGACGATGAAAGAAGGCCAATCTTGGAATTGAGTGGATCCTGTCCACATGCTGATGATTGGTAAGAGATTCGACTTGCAAGTGTCGATAGTGACGGCATCGGGAGTTCCGAGAGGCATTTTGAGGGCTTCTCTTCTGAATCTTTCAATGAAGCTCTCCGTGCTTTCATTATTTTGCTGTTTAATTCTTATGAGGGCTGACATGGTCATGTCGTTGACGCCTTCATAGAATCGTTCTAGGAACATCTGTTTGAACCCAGCAAATGAAGTAATACACCCATCAGGGAGACTTCGATACCATTTATAAGCGGTTCCTTTAAGACAACCGACGAATACCCGAGTGAGGAGGGCATCGCTTGGTTGCAACTGATCCGTCATTACTTCGAAATGATTAATGAACTGACTTGGAGAGGTAGTCCCATCAAAGAAAGAGATGTTCGGAGGTTTGTATTTTGGTGGATACGATACCTCTTTCCATTGTATGGGATAAGGCTGCTTGATACCCAATCTTTGTAAGCCATCTTTTTGCTTGAATGCTTCGAACTGAGACCGAAGATTTTTTAACTCTTCAGTGACAGCTCCGGAAGATTGCGGTGTTGTTGCTTGTTGAACATAATTGGGAGGAGGGACTGCAGCATATGTACCACCCCCAGCCCCAGACTGACTTGGAGTGGGTTGTACATGAACATTAGACTGTACCCCCGGCATAGTAGAAGGTTCTAGGTTTGGGGCAACAAGAGTATTTAATACTACTGACGGTGCTGTTTGTTGAACTTGTTGTGTTTGTTGCTGAGTTTGCATAAGAGTATGCATAGCAGTCAATGTATCTGCCATGAATCCTCTGTTCATGAGCTTCAGTGCTAGTCGAAGGATCTTGATTACCATCTACCATATAAGCGGTAATCGTTCGAAGAATAGACGATAAAATAGTTTGTTCTGAATCATCGCTGTGAGAATCAGTCTCTTTCCCGAGGCTATTTACGGGAGTCAATACTGGGAAGTTGGACTCTCCAAGGAAGTCCTCTGTGATCTCCAGATTATCATTTGAATGAGAATAAGAAGAGACCCTGGTCGAGGCTCCGGTCCTGGATCGGGTGCCGAGGTAAACACCATCTTCAGAATCTGACATAACATCAGATCGTATTCTACCCCCAATATTTCTGGAGGTCATGTTGACAGAAGCATAAAAAGGTTCGTCTTCGTCTGATATTGATTCATATTAAATCCGTTCGAAGACAGATCGTCTTTTTGGTGAACAACAACATTGAATGATGACTCGAGGTCGAAAGTTACAACCATGCTCTTTATGACGAATATGAGCAATGTCATAGCCAGATGGAGTGTCGATTCTCCGTTTGTTTTGCAAATGTTCCCGGAGATCTGTAGGAACAGATTGGGATGTACTTGAAGATAGTTTTTGTGTAGAAACTTGTCTCTTATTCTTCTGTCTTCTCGGTTCTTGAGTGTATAAAGACTGATTAATCTGAGCGATATAGTTCTTGGCATATTCTGCATCCGAGTCTAGTATACTTGTCTCAGTTTGATAAGGCTTCTTTATACCGGAAGTGGAACCGAGATGTTTCCGATTAAGCTTGTTACGAAGATCTGTAGGAGATATGACTTTAGTATCATTCTTGGATACCTGTAATTTGTCTTTCTCAGATCGGGAAATTTGGAGAGAGGGAAGATGGGCATTATTCCGACTAGGAGTCGGTAATAATCCATCTTTAGAGGAAGTAGCCAAAAGGCATTTTCCTTTGTTTGATCTAGTAACAATACTAGTCAAATTAACTCCAGAGGTAAAGACCTTAGGAGTAGAGGAGTTGACTAAAGAGTCTTTCTCCTTAGTTGGTATAAGATGTGCAAGTTGTGGGGGAATCATTTGTATGTTCTGTGGAAGAGAACCCCCAGCCTGATTTTGAGAAACAGTCAAAGGACTGTATTGGTTGGCATACGCTGACTTCAGTTTAGAATTCTGGTCATACGCTGCCTTTTTACTAGCATACGCTGGCTTTGGCTTAGCGTACGCTGCCTGCTGTTGGTTTTTGTTGTACGCTGCCTTTGCCGTACGCTGCCCTTTGACTGCCATACGCACAGAGTCATTAATGGCTAAAGAGCCGACTGCTGTCGTAATGGTAGAAGGAGAAGAGACTTTGACATGTCCAGAAATGGTTTTCCTCGGACACGCTGACTTGGTTAAAGAACCCACTTTGTCAGCGTGGCTAGGAGAAGCCACTGTTGCCGTGTTCAGAGAAGCCAAGGCGTGCTTCGTTGAAGCTGGAGACGTGTTCTTGTCAGCGTGAGTGACAGAAGCGTCTCGGGCCGTCGAAGAAGACTTAGGGACATAGACAGAGCGTCCCTTCTTCTTGGCAGCAAGATGAGCGGAGAAAGCGGTTCGGCCCTCCTTCGCTTTGAGCATTTCTTCGTAAGGAGATTGGTCGAATTGTACGACCATCACTTTCTTCGTCGAGCCGATTGACGAAGTATCGCATTGAGTTGTTGCTATCTCATTGGAGGAGACAGCTTTCCCCAGCAGAGTCGCCAATTTATTTTCCATAAATAAATTCACTTTATTTATTGTGTTTCTGGGAAAATTACAACTGTAGGAATCTAATCTAGAAGACGATTACTTTATCCCTTGGACGATGCGATAAAGAAAACTCGAACTTCGAAGAACTTTGACAGCAACTGGGCAATCTCCCTGTTCTCTCTGAATTGACTGTAGTATCTGATGAAGATGAAGAAAACTCTCTTTTATAGTGTTTCGGATAACTGTTCTGAAGCATACGCTCAGTCAGTTACTTGACGTGTGCATAACTGCAGGGACGTGTGGCAAATTCTGATGGAGACACGTTGGAGTGTGGTTGAAAGTAGTAGAATATATCTAGGAGAGATTGATGGCATGGATGCCACGTTGCATAACTTCTGAGTAAGTGGGTAACTGAGTACAGGACACGTGAGAATGTGTGTTGACTGTACGTTTGAAGTCATCTTGAACGCATTTGCTGTGATACACTGTCTTTGTTGAAGAGGAGTCATACAAAGCTGATACGCTCACTTTATTAACAAGGAGTCGTATGGAGTCTATACGCTCACTTGGTTGACAAGGAGTCGTATGGAGTATATACGCTCACTTGGTTGACAAGGAGTCGTATGGAGTCCATACGCTCACTTGGTTGACAAGGAGTCGTATGGAATCCATACGCTCATTTGATTGACAAGGAGTCGTATGGAGTCCATACGCTCACTTGGTTGACAAGGAGTTGTAAGCATTGAGGGAGTAGACACGTGGCTGTCCTCAATCTTCTCAAATATGCCATATCTTTTAATAACTGACAAATATCTCTTGAGCGTCGTGTTACAGATATGATGGCTGACAGACTGTCAGAAATGACAGTAATAATGGCTGTGCATTTATGATGGCTGATGAGCTGTCCTCGTAAGAGACAAAATCAATTCTCGAAAACCCATACGACGGCTAATCTTCATAGGGCAGCTGTCTTTGCACGAAAGACGAAGTGTCAGATTCATCCTCCATTAAATTTATGCTGTGCTGTCTTTCAAGAAATAATAAAATATTCACTGAGCGTACAGCTTTGGCTGAGCGTATGGCTTGGAGCGTATGGCTTTGGCTGAGCGTATGGCCTTGGTTGAGCGTATGGCCTTGAGCGTATGGCTTTGTTTGAGTCTTATGTCAGCGTGTCATAATTTTTCACACCCTACACTATTATGTAGACCCCATCTCATGGCCCACTAAGTCTCATTCCATAATTTCCATAACTATATCTCTTCAGAGACTATGATTATACGAAGAATAGAATCCCGTTGGTTATGCTTGACCAAGACCCTTCCTACTGTCTTGATGAAATGTGGTCAATACATGGGCGATGTTAAAAGAGTAATACTTAGGCTTCCCATAGGGTCCATGACTACAATAGAAGTAACCCATATTCTCAAACGCCTTCTTGAAATTTGATCTTCTTAGAACTCCTATTACGATGCCTCCATGATTAACCAATTACTTCTATAGATGGGGTAGAACCCTGAACTTAGCATACTCTATGTCTTGGAATATGATATCAAGTTTGGGTTTTATCATAACCATCCTTCCATCTGTTAGGAGTTACGATACGATCTTCGTATTGCCTTTATATCACTTTGCTCGCGTATTTAGATAATCGCGGTAAAGATCGCGACCTTGATCCTCTTTAAATTCCATTCTATCGTTGTGCCATGTCTTAAGTTTTAATTTCGGGAATAGAAAATTCTATAATGCATAGATTGCAATCCCCTCTAAGAAACATAGGTACCTTGAATTAGCAAATGATTATGATAGATTGGTTCATAATTTAGCTAATACATCAGTGACTCATAATATCTACTTCTATCCATATCATCTGATAACCCTACCGTGACTTTGATGTTGAAGCACAACAGTAGTCCCTTCCTTTCACAAACCGCATACTCCTATCATTATGACTTAAAGGTTCCAAACCCTTATCAAATCATATACTATAGCAAGGTTCTGTACTTGTTGTAGATTACCATCCCATGGCCGTGAATTTTTCTTACCTTAAGTTCTTCAACCTCACTCAGTTACCCATGTTAAATTTCTTGAAATGACACGTTTTACTTATAATCAAACAAAGGTTGCCTACTTACCATGTTGAACACATGTTGATAAAAATGATGTTAAAATGTAATAATCTCCTATAGAAGTTATTGACCAAGAACGTCATGGCAATCCCTAGGCTCACTTAGAATCCGTGATTGCGGTCGAAAGTATCCAATATTATCACACCTCCAAAAAATAATTTGGGTAACAACGAATGTCACGGTTAACCAATTCTTATAAGATTTCGTAGAATCTCAAACCAAGAATACCCTATCTTGTAAAATATGACGTCAACCTGGATCCTTATGATAACCCCCTCCTTCATCATTACAAAAAAAAAAAAAAAAAAAAAAATTACGAAATCGACATACCTATCCTCCCCTATAGTAATCTCATTATTTTTATTATTAAGAATATTTTTAATTTCGAGGACGAAATTTTTATAAGTTGGGTAGGATGTAAACCCCCAAATTTTTTGAGGGTTTAGTCTTATTTAATGTATTTTTACACTATTTATTTTTGTATTTATTTTTGACATTTTGGTAGCGAGCTACATTATATAAATACATAAGATTCTTTTCATAAGTTACGCATAAAATAAGTTCAGAAAAATATTTAAATATTACTTATTTTTCTTCTTTCAAAGATTTATTGATTACTAAATGCTGTAAAGTTAATGAATAAAAACAATTTTCTAAAAATTTTACTAGCATATAAATGCCTCAGCATATGTAGCTAATAAGTTTTATTGTTAGCAAATTATTTTAGAAATAATTTTATGAAATTCATAAATGTTATAAATTCAATAGATTATTTTTGAGTGGGAATATATATTATTTTTTTTATATATATATGTATATATATATATAAAATAATATATATATATATATATATATATATATATATATATATATATATATATATATATATATATATATTGGAAAAAAAATTGTGTAAAGTTTAGAAAATAAAGTAGAAAATATTTTTAGATTTTTTAGAATTTATTTTAATTTATTTTTGAGTGTTTGAGCATTTAGGATTAAAGAAAAAAATTTATATAGAAACAAAACTAAAAAAAGAAAAAAAAATCCCACCCACATAAAAGTGGGCAGGCCCCTCCCTTCACTCATGTAAAGTAGCAACATCTCCCAACCCGTGAGCAAAGGCCCCCCACCCATGAGTTGGCCTTAATCCTAAGCCTAGTAGTATTAGGTTTAGCCCAACTTGTCATATATATAACTCCCTCCACAGACCTCAAAATCTTAGACTTTCAAAACAAAAATTTACGGCAAACATCCCCTCTTCGTCTACAAATTCATTTCACCAGCAATGGAGTTTTTTTTACAAGACGAACGGAGCATCGGAAGTCAATCCCTCGTCATCCGCGGAGCAGTTTTTCCACTTCAGGTACCGTACTTCCCGACCACGTAACTTTTACTCGTAACTCCGATTTTCGATCTGTAAGATTTTCTGGAAAGAAGACTTGACCCTCTTCGCAACCATATAGGATTTCACTATTTTTCATCAACTAAAATTAGGTGAAACTGGACGTAAACTCTTGATAAAAATCCAAAATTGTGACAGATCTTTTTCAATAGAAATCAACAACTTGACGGCCAATTTTTTCCCCAAACCATGGGTCATTTGTGGAAACTTTCAACATGACTTTGAATGACAACATATTCGAGATTAAAACCTAATTTGTACATTGTGAATTCATTGTGTACACAGGAAGTTATTCGATTGTAAAAATTAGAAAAAAATTAGTCCTTAAATTAAAAAATTTAGAAAAATCTCCCGATACGACGTGCGTCCCGCCAAATCGGGCGACGTGGTCATGAACCGAAAGCATCGAAAGATACGTATCGACTTCACATACGTGGGCTTTGACGGAATTTAAATTGGTTGCGCGTGCGCGACGAATTTGATACATATCTGTCAAAATTTACCATATCGGCCTCTTTGCAAATTTTCTAATTACTTTGTGCATGTTCGTCAAATCGAAACAAAACTTGCGCCCGCAGGACCGTATCATTTTTTTGGTCCTGTATGCCATGTTTGGTCCGATTCTGAGAAGGTTGATCAGAATGCCTTTTTGGCGGGCCTGCGACTCGATCAAATTGACGATTTTGTGTACGACTCATCGGAATCCAAAATTGGACATACCGTTGGATTCATCTCCTCAAACCAGACCCGTAGACATATAGTTTGACAGCTTTAGAGACCGTAGATACTGGCATGCTTTTCGGCACAAAACGGGTCCAACGGTGGATATCGTTTTGACCCAAAATTACGATTTTGCCTCTATTCCAGAATTAGACTTTTGGACAGGTGTTTCTTAGACATATATTTTATTTCAAACATGTTCATGGTGTTTATTTCAGTATCCGAGGACGTATGCGGGATTTGGCTTTCATTGCTTCACTATTTTGTCGGTTCGAGCTATTGGATGTCGCCCTTTTGCACACAACTTTAGGCAAGATACATTGCCATATTTACTATTTATATATTATTTTCATCTTATCGTAGTTTTTGTATGGTTATTTCTAGTTCCTTAGTTATTTTTCTGTTATTTCTTCCTGATTTACTTACCATGCTTCCAGCTTTGTATAATGCAACTGCTAGTCACACTTTATTATTACTTTGAAACCTTGTCTATGAACCTAGAGTTAAGGGACTACCTTATTAGTTGTACTCCATAAACTTGACACAGTTGTACCATGAGATATGTGTGAGATGAGTAGCATATAGAGGTACTTGTGTGTTGGCTGATCCCCAGTACGCATGCGTTAGGTCTAATTGCTAATAGAGGCATGTTAGGTGACTTAGTAGTTAGTAGAGGTACAACATCGTAGATACGACCTAATAGGTGCATAGGTGGGGATAAAAGTTCCTTAATGTATGTACCATGTATGCACTTTACTATTATTGTCGGTTATCTCCGCTGGAGATACGGTCCTGGATCCTGATACCTGATTTCCTGCTGGCCTCTGACATTCGATGAATGTTATACTTTGAGGTCCCTGGTATCCTGATGGGACCATACCTGAGTTTTCTACCCCTGTAGCCAGAGTGCCCATGCGTTGAAGGTTTGTTCTTAACTGCATGAACACAGTAGAATGGTTAGGTAACCTTAGTCAATGTCATGTCACTCCCACTAGTAGCTTGGGACAATGTCGCATCACGGAATAGTGTACTACCCCTTGTTCTTGTTTGGTTGTAGTGGTAGTCCACCATTTCGATGATGAGATATTGAATCTTGTTACGAATGAGGATAATTTATCTTACTTGTGATTTATGATATTTTATATATATTCAGTTATGTGGCATGTTCTTCTTGTATCTTGTTACGTCCCTCTAAGGACCTGGTGATCTCTCCAGGTGTGTGCTTTTCATGATGTTTCGCAGGTGCTCTAGCCAATATCACGGTCTTCCCTTCTATCGTGGAGGATTGCTCTTGGATCGTTCTTAGTCATTTTTATCTATCATTTCCTTGTACATTTTTCTCTCATTTAAATTAGTTGGTAGTGGATTTGTCTCCGCCCAACTATATGTATAAATGACAAATTTTTGAGTTGATTTCTATATTATTCTTTTGATTTTGTGGATTAGATTTAGTGTTATGGTTTACTGCATTTTATAGCTTATGTATACATACGAAGGTTCCATACATTGGAGTATACTTCGTATGTATACAGCTGGCATGTCTACGGACTTAGTCCTAAATATTTTGGGACTGGGGCGTTACATCTAGCATAACATATTTTTGGTATCATAATTGATTGAAGAATAAAAGGGTCGAAGGTAAAGAAGGGTCAGCCACTCACCTTGATTGTTTGATTGAGACGAGAGACCCATTGGCTGTGCCAGACGACACCTACGCAATCGCCTAAAATCATATAAGAAACTAATTAAAACACTGTCTCATTCAATGAGTTCGATACGAATACGGAGTTCTAAAATGCAAGCCATAAAAAACATCGAAAATATTCACGAAAACATATTCAGAAAACCAAAGCCAAAGAGCAAGTGTGGCATAAAAAGCAGAACAATGGGAGGTCTCTTTCGACTCAGCCATAGAGTCCATCATCGAGGCGTAACCTATTGAATATAAGACTTGATTCTGAAGAAGCCATTCCATAACAAGGAAATGATCTTAATTCAATCGGTCACGTTCAATCGATTCAATCGTTTTCGATCAATCAATTCTGACTAAATCGATAGCGACAGTGTTCCTTTAACGCGCACCCGTAGACAAAAAATAAGACATAATGTAGGGACATGGCACTACAGCCATAACTACTCTAGACCGTGATGAACCATTCCGACCGACTATTGCCATCGGATCTCGCCATCAAGAACCACTGCTCGTCATTGGCCGATACATCACCGGCCGAGTCGCCGCCTCGCCATCGCTAGATTCGTCATATCTGGCGGATCACCATCGCAGTGACCGTGTGGATCGCCATCATAAAATCTTGCCACCCGTCGAGCCTCGGTCACTGGACCCTTACCCCATCACTGGAGCTTTTTGCCTCAGATCCGAGACCATCGCCGAGTTCGGACTGCCATATCTGGCGGCTACCTGGCCTGATTTGGGCTTCCCACCGACGCTGGAGCAACATCACACCACCACCTTCTTGAGGTGAAACCCTCTCCTTCTTGAAGCCCTTCTTCTTCCTTTTTCTTCCCCTACATCTTCTTCTTCATCATCATTTTTTTTGCTCTTCTTGCTCTTCTTCTTCTCCTTCTTTTAGGATTTTTTGTTGTTAGGAAATGTCAGTTGAATGGAAAAAGGAGAGAGAGTATGGGGGATTAGGTTAGGGGTTGGCTGGGCTGGCTGCCAGCCCATTGGATTTGGACTGTTGAAAAAAAGAAAGGAAAAAAGAAAAAGAAAAAGAAGGCTGGGCCGATCCAGTGGGCTGGATCTGAACCAATAGGGTAGATTGGGCTAGGCTAATAGTTAGTATTATTATTATTGCTAATAGTTAGTATTATTATTATTATTATTATTATTATTATTATTATTATTATTATTATTATTATTATTGCTAATAGTTAGTAGTATTAATATGAGTAATAGTTAGTATATTTTCTAAATTAATATATGTACTATTATAGTATTTTATTTAGAGAATTTTCTAAGCTAATATTCAATTAGTTATATTTTAACAGTTTATATATAATATTATTTTAGCTAATAAATATTATTTTTGTATCTATTTTTGCTAGTGAATAATTATTAGAATTATTAATTAGGAATTGTTGGAATTCTTAGTTGATTTCTAGAAGCCTCTAATAAATTCTTAACCTATTCTAGGTGGACATAGCGACATTTATACTGCTATATCCGATCTTCCAGGATAAGGCAAGTACTTCTATAGTTTTGTTATAATTACTTCATATGGTAACTTATTTCATGTAGGACACATTGTTTACATGGCTTAATCATGTACTTCTGGCTCTTGTGCTTATTATGTATTCTTTTTCTTGTACTTGTACTTGGGGAGGAAAAATATTACGGATATGTGATCGAAGCCAAGCCGCTAGTTAGGTGATGTGGATAGCCTAATCACATACCTGTGCACGTGTGATTATTGAACCTTTATTCATGTACTTTGTCTAGTCGGTCACATATTTTTGTATGTATTTCAAATCATGCCACGATATGCTTGCTATATGTTTCATGTTTTGGTAGACTTATGCATTTATGGTTCATGTTAGTCATATTTTATTACATCTTTACTTGTTCATATGTTATACTTGTTTTATTGTTGTAGATGGTACTTTGCTCCTTTCTTGACTATATCCATTGCAGGTGAGCTTGAGGATATTTGCCCAACATTCTATGGGCCATAGCCCGAGACCTTAGCTGAGCAGGATGTAGCTACGACTCGAGACTTAGGAGTCGCTCCAGAGATTTATCTTTGGACGAGACTTGAGGATTTGCAAGGATCTTGATGTTGTATTATTTGGATTGTGTGGGATAGTTTTGTACATATGGTTGACACCTTCACTTTTATTCACTAGATTTATTTCTAGCATATCTTGTAAAGGTGTAATAATGACTAGTAATGTGGTGGTGTATGGTGATATGTTTTGGGCACGTATTAGCAGTTGTAATGACATAGATTGATCATGTTATTTGGATATTTCCTGAGGTTTAGTACAGCATACTAAGTTTTGTCTACAATGTAGGCTGGACGTCTCGGACTCTATCCAGTTGTCTTAGAGCGGGTCGTGACAGTGGTGGCCCATGTAGGTCAAGTTAAATTGTCTGGGTTACTTAACTTTACCAAGCGACCCTACGATCTCATCCACACTGCACTTACCGCCTTTGACTTCTTATTTTGATTTCTAACTATTTTTTCTTGACTTGCATCCTGCTTGAATCTTTCAACGTTTAATGGGATTTTATATTATATAGATAATGGACCCACAAAATGGAATCTCGACTCCAACTGTCACTCCACGAGATACTATTGTGACTTATGCTGATGGGACTCCTTAGCAACCATTGGGATAGGTCACCCAATCGAGCCATCAGCCGCAGTCGCATACCTGACATCCTGTCGCCACTTCAGTTTACTTCTTAGCCACCGACCTTGTAGATAGATGGACAGACTTTGCAGCCGGCACCGTTAATACAGTCGGGGGCTTCCTTACCTCCACCACCTCCCATTCCATCGATGCCTTTTTTGCTATTTCTACAACCAGGATAGCAGATAAACAAGCAATAAATGTTTTGAATGTTCTACACAATGATGCAAGCCCAACAGTTAGTCCAGCATCAGACTCAACATCGTTAGGCAAAGACATTGAGGGAGAGTTTAGTGACGGACATGGTGCATGCGACAACCCCAGTTTGTGTAACGCTCCAGTCCCAAAATATGTAGGACTATGATACAACAACATGCCAGCTACGTATTTGACCAGACTCTAGTCTGACTCAAATACGTATAAGCTGTGTAATTCAGAACATGTGTCCATGTAATAGTAATAACATCATCTATAACACTAACTATACTATAAACTAAAGAAAAAGTAACTAAGAAAGAACAGAATAGATGGCATCAACTAACGATACCTGAAGATCCCGAAGACGTAGCTCCCACTATGCCTATATCAGATATCAACAATAACCTAGAGAGATCACCATGTCCTCAGAAGGGAGTAGCAAGATACATAATATACATGCCATATATACAGTAATAAACATGTATGAAAAGACACGAAACAATACAAGAAGTAAAGACTGAAGAAGATACAAGACAAGAACAAAACATAAAAAAGAACATGCTGTCAAGAATCGTGCTAATAAACGTGACTACAAGTAATTGGGGGTAACCGCAACTTAATGAGAGCTCATAGTCCTAAAGTAAGCAGGCCAATGGGGACTCCCTAACTATAGTAATTCTCCTTTACAGCCCAATGAGAATGGTCAGGTATAGTCAACGTCTAATAACAGGTCAAGGTCAAGTCAAGACAAATACATGTAATCAGATCAAGTTAAGGTCAACGTACAAGAACATGAAAACCTAATCAAGTATAGTATAGCATAGATCCAATATGTGACAAGAATAGAAAGACATGTAGCATATAAGAAAACAAGTAAGAAAATATCATGAGGCATGTACAAAAATCATGTAATAGCATAAGAAAGAAATAGATATGAACTATAATGACTGAAAATAAACATACATAATATTGTACAAGTTGGCAAGATATACTTGCCTGGAGTTTGCCCAGTCCGTGCTGAATCTGTAAGGACCAAAAGTCGTATCCAAACCTTGGCACCAACTATAGTTGCTATGTGTCACGACCCGCACCCATTTTTTTTAAACGGATACGAGACGTGTCCAAGCCAGCCTACGCCGCAGTGTCGGCGGTAGAATGCTGTCACGGCCATGAAGATCAAAATCATAAATAATGCTCATTCACATAATTAATTTAACTTACAATGATCACAAGTTTTACATTTACAGAAAAGTATAAACTTGTACAAATAAATGAATGACTACAACTCAACTATCTAGCTAGTCACTAGGCTTTTGTCTGCGAGTATTCCCGTCACTCCCCAAGCTAAGTGAAATCACGGCTAACCTAAAAAATATTGGTTTCCAGTCAGGAATGGAACGAGCACAATTCACTGAATACAATTTCAAATAAAGAAAATGACTAAAAAACAAAGGTTAGACATCAATCATGAGTTTTGAAAATAAACAGTAAATACTGAAAACCAATATCAATAAATAGACACAAAATACTTTCCCAAACTGTTAGAAGTACCGTTGATATGTGATCAGTCTGGGCCACTACACCGCACGGTCTACGATGTCTACTTACAGAAAAGTAAGCACTGTCTACGATGTCTACTGCAGAAAATAAGCACTATCTACGATGTCTACTTGCAGAAAATAAGCACTGCCTACAATGTCTACTTGCAAAAAATAAGCACTGTCTACGATTTCTACTTGCAGAAAATAAGCACTGTCTACGATGTCTACTTGCAGAAAATAAGCACTGTCTATAATGTCTACTGCAGAAAATAAGCACTGTCTACAATGTCTACTGCATGAAAATAAACACTGTCTACGGTCGGATCACACATCCTTGGTACTTCTCATTCCCGACTCAACAATTTATAATAGAAAATAATCACATAACCAATAACTAATCAATGAAATAAAGTAAAGATCAATATCGAAATGCAAACAATAAACTGTACTCGTCTGTGGTCCTCTGCTGGTGAAACCGACAATCTGAACCACTCAATGTGCCACAATTGTCAAAACCCATACAACAGTCCCCGAAAGCTGAAATAAACATTACCAATGTTTTTAGAATAGTCAAATTAGCTAGGATTGTCTGTCCTTAAGTCCAATTCTGGACACAGGAGCAAAACAGTAATTTCGGGTCAAAACGGTGTCCGCCGTTGGATCCGCTTTGCACCGAAAAGCGTGCCAGAGTCAATGGTCTCTAAAGTCCTCAAACTACATGTCTACGGATCTAGTTTTCTGATACGAACCCAACCGCATGTCCTAAGTTGGATTCCGACAGGCAGTGCATAAAATTGCTCGATGAATGGAACCGCGGGGCCCGCAAAACGGTGATTTTATCAACTGTCTCAGAATCGGACCAAACTTGGCATGCAGGACCAGAAAAATGATACTGTTCTGTTGGCGCAAGTTTCATCTCGATCTGACGAACATGCACAAAGTAATTAAGAAATTTACAAAGTGCACGATACGGTGAATTTCGACGGATACGTATCAAATTCGTCGTGCACACGCGATCAATTTGAATTCCGCCAAAGCCCACACGACCATAAAGCCGTTACGCACCTTTCGATGCTTTCGGTTCGTGACTACGTCATCCGGAATGGCGGGGAAGCACGTCGTGTGGAACAATTTTCTAGTTTTGAAAACAGATTTTTGGAAAACTTTGGGATTCGATTTCTCGACGCGTAGTCGATGATTTCCAAATCCACAAAAAGGGTCGTGAAGTCCTATATGTTGTCTATAATCGTGTTCAGGTGGAATTTCTAAACAGCTACTGGATCGATCGGAATCGATCCGCCAACGTGGGTTCATGGATTGTTATATGTCCTGTTTTTGGGACAGATTTTTCATCGATTTTGACCCCGATTCTTTTCGAATCTGGATTGATTCCGAACCAACAAACAAGATGGGTTCCTAGGGGTTATGTAGGCTTTCCATACGATTTTACAGAATTACAAAATATCGAGTATGTGCGAAGAATTAATATCACGAAGTCGGTACCTTGGTGTATTCGCTGCTGTCATCTTCGCGCGCTCGCGCGCATTCCAGCGCTCGGCCGGCCGCTCCGGCACACGACGGTGGCCGCCAGGACGTCGATGGGGTCGCCAGGCCACGGGGGTCGTGGTAGTGTAGGGTGGTTAGGGTTTTGTAGAGTTATCGATCCCATCGCAAACCTTATATATATATTTATATACTGTGCTCGGTTTCCTGGATTTGTGGGGGAACAATGCCCAGCTCGGGCTGCTCAGCCCTGAGCGGTGGGCTCGGGTCTTATTGGCTTGGGGAATTAGAATAGGGGTGCTCTGGGCCACTACTGCTTCTATTCCTTTTCACTTTATTCCTTTTTCTTATACATTTTTTTTTCTATATCTTGTTCATTTCTATTCCTATTTCATATATATATATAGAAATATACTTATATATATATACGTTTATACGTATATACTAATATATCTCTTTTATTAATACACACAAAATACCTATATATATATATAATATATAGATATTATATATAACACACACCCTACACCACACACATATGTACATCTAAAAAAAAATAAATATATATATATACACACACACACATATGTACATCTATATATATAATATAATTTATATAAACACACCTATACACATATTTATATATATTATCATTCATATATATATATATATATATATATATAATTATATATATATTATATATAAATATTTTATATATTCCGAACCAACAACTAGATGGGGTTCCTAGGGGTTATGTTGGCTTTCCATACGATTTTACAGAATTGCAAAACATCGAGTATGTGCGAAGATAA
>JANAVB010031820.1:481313-488813 GCA_029216955.1 Iris pallida
TATAAAATTCATCAGTCGATCCTGCTTTGGGCAGGATCGTAGAAAAGATAATACGATGAAGCTCGTAGAAATAGGGGTTAAGGAATTTTGCAAGTAACTTACGGGACGTGTATTGGGGTAAACAAATCGTCCTTGAAACTCTCGAGGGAAGACCCATCGGGGAATTGAAACTTGCGTGCATCGACAAGCTTCTCCCATAAGTTGGGTTCCGAAATCTCGAGATATCCGCAAGTTCAAAGTCATCGAATGAGATGTCAATTACAGCAACATGAGAATATAAACGTGTGTCATCAAATATGAGATTGTAATAAAACATTTGAATTGCATTCAAGTAGATAAATGAAGTAGTAGAAACTAATTCATCAAGACACAAATCATAAAATAAGAGTCATAACGAGAAAGATGGTGAAGTAGATTGGATGACCGCGACAACGGGCCGTGTTCGAAATTATTGAACCATTTGTTTGAGGCATCAATGACACAAAATTAGATCATCGAATGTGGGGTCAATGGGTTGTGGTAGATGAAAAGAGGGTGAATAGGTTGATCATCACGAGGAGGAGGAGGGTTAGATGAGGAAGCACCCTCAGTTCTAGCCTCTTCCTCTATTAAACAACCGGTGCCATGATAATGAAGAAAATATGAAATTAAGATGGAAAAAGAAGAAATTATACCTCAAGAGAATAGTGGAGGATGGAAGAGAATGATGCAAGAGATCTTCTCCTTAAGTTGAAGAAGAAATTCTTACTAGGAAGAGAAATCTAGGGTTAGGGTTTGAAGAGGAAGGAGTTGGAGAAGTTTTGGAGGAGGCAATGGAGAAGAGAGAGAGGGAGAACCCGATTTTAAGAAAGGGGTTTGAATGGTCGGGTGAAATCTTGACCCTAGGATCAAAATGGATGATGGGCTATGCTCAACTGGAGTTCTGGAATATAAAAACCGAATTCGTCCCGAACTCTGTGCTAGGCAGAGTTCGACCCGAGTTCTGTGTTATAGGACCAGAACTGAAATCAGTTAGAAAAGTTTGAAACTAATGCCAACTTTAAAAGAATGAAAGGAGGGAAAAGAATTTTTAGAAATTCAAAAGTAAATGCCCAGAGAAAATTTTCAAATACAAGCTGAATAGAATGAACGAAATGAAGTTCAAAATTTTGAATTTAGCAAGTATAAATACAATTAAACCATATAATAAACAAGAAGTTATGGCACAATTCAGTATGGTGAACTGTCATGGGGTAGCTGCAGGGGCCGAATCCCAGTTACGACCCGCACCCGCTTTTCGGATGCGAGCTTGTGAGCTAGCCAGCTACGTATCAAGCGGACTCCAGCCTGACTCGAGTACGTATAAGCTGTCAAGATCATGGTATCGTGACTAATATGGTAATCTACAGTGTATCTCAATCCACAAGAATATAAGACAAGAATAAAAAAGTATGGGTCGTGGTCTGTAGCCCACTGCATATATGTCCGATTAGACTCCAAGAATAATATGAGTCTATAAGCTAAGCTGATAAGCAGGATATATCATAAAAGCACGAGAAAGATAGTAAATCAATAATACTAACAAATACCTGAATCATGCGATTGAAATCAACTACCATAAGCTCAGCTAACTAACTCCGTAAATCAGCTACCTGAAGAGATCATCATGTCCTCAGAGGACTAGCAAGATACATAAAATATGCCTACTAATATGACAGTAAATAACATGTATGGGGATAAGAACACTGCAAGAAGAACATCTAAGGACGATGAGTCGTGTGGAAATGTAATACTAGACTTGGCTAACTATCAATCAGAACTCCTATAGCTTGTAGTACAATGCAAGATACTCCCAATCTATAGTGTTTCAATTGACGTACAAAGCAGGATACTCTCGTTAGGGGTGTGCATCGGTCGATGGTCGACCTATTTTGTCCCAACCGAAGTCGAACCGAAGTTAATCGGTTTGAAAATAAACAAAACGAACCAAACCAACCAATGGTCGGTTCGGTTTTAAAACCGACCGACTTGGTTCGGTTTGGATCGGTTCGACTTGGTCGGTTTTGATCACATAAAAAAGGGACTGTATGTTTCTCTTTTGTGAAACCTCAGTCAACTTCCACTTTTCAACAGAAAATATAATTCAAAAGCTTCAATTCAATTTGCATTTTGCAGGTGAAGAAAAATGCCAAGTATATATTCAACCAAAAGCCCCTTTCATATGCACATGAACAATTAGAAAAGAATAGGAGCCGCCAGCACTCCTCTTTGAGACTAGAGAGAGAGAGAGCTCTTTCAACTTTAACTTAATAAATGGTTGTGATGTGAATAAATGAACCAAACTAGTATAATACAACCCAATGAACCCATACCCAACCGGCCAACCCTAATTATTTAACAAGGATTTGGTTCGGTTCGGTTCGATTTAGACGATTTTTGGCATAACCAAACCGTGAACCAAACCGGTCAGTTTTGAAAAAAAATTGAAGCCGAACCAAACTAACCGAACCATCGGTTCGGTTTAAAACCAATCGGTTCGGTTTGGCTTGGTTCGATTTGGTCGGTTTGACTTAATTGTGCACAACCCTACTCTCAGTCGAGATTAGCCAATTCTAGTATCGATCTCCTCTCCTAAAGGATACAAGGTCAAGCAGACCTATAAATCGTAGTACAATATATATACTCCTAATTCATAGTGTCAAAATCAAGTCAATCAATCAATCAATATATGCTATAGGTCGTAGTACAATGTAAGATACTCACAATCTATAGTATATCTCAACTATAGTACAATACAAGTTACTCCCAGTCAGAAATGGTCAAGTCAAGGACAAGATATAGAAACTGATAACTCAATCATAAGACAAGGTAACACGAAAAGAACTAATAATCAAGCAATGTCGAATATCCTATGCGTGCATGTAAATCTAGAATAAGTAAAACAATCAAGGGCAAATCAATCATAATATGGAATCATGTGACAATAT
Source organism: Iris pallida (assembly GCA_029216955.1). Taxonomy (NCBI): domain Eukaryota; kingdom Viridiplantae; phylum Streptophyta; class Magnoliopsida; order Asparagales; family Iridaceae; genus Iris; species Iris pallida. The sequence continues at coordinate 484,280 of JANAVB010031820.1, forward strand.
AAAAAGGAATACAATAAAAAAAGAAAATAATGTAAATACTGTATATGTTCGGCAATATATACTTGCCTGAGGGTTGTACGGAGAACCAACAATATATCGCCAATCAATAAGTCAGAAAGTCCAAGTCTCACAACTGCCTCCAAAAGCTGAAACATACATTGCCAACATTCTCAGAATAGTCCAATTAGCTAGGATTGCCTGTCCTTAAGTCCAATTCTGGACAAGGGACAAAATGGTAATTTTAGGCCAAAATGGTGTCCGCCATTGGACACTTTGCACCGAAAAGCGTGCCAGTCATTGGTATCTAAAGTCATCAAACTACATGTCTATGGATCCGGTTTGATGATACGAACCCAACGGTATGTCCAATTTTGGATTCCGGTGGGCCGTGCACAAAATCGCCCGTTGAATCAATCGTGAGGCCCGCAAAATGGCGATCCGATCAACTGTCTCAAAATCGCACCAAACTTGGCATACAGGACCAGAAAAATGATACGGTCCTGTTGGAGTAAGTTTCGTTTCGATCTAACGAGAGTGCAAAGTAATTGGGAAATTTGTACAGAGGCCGATACGGTAAATTTTGACGGATACGCATCAAATTCGTCGCGCACACGCAACCAATTTGAATTCCATCAAAGTCCACACATCCACGAAGCCGATACGCACCTTTCGATGCTTTCCGTTCGCGTCCACGTCACCGGATTAGCAGGACGCACGTCGTATCAAAGGGTTTCTAAGTTTTTAAAACAGATTTTTGGTAAACTTTGGGATCCGATTTCTCGGCGCGTAGTCGATGAAATCGATTTCTACAAAATGGGTTGTGGCGCCCTATATTTTGTCTATAACTGTGTTCAAGTAGAATTTCTAATCTGGTACTAGATCGGTTGGAATCGATCTCCAAACGTGGATGAATGGACTGTTATTAGCTCTGTTTTCGAACAGATTTTTATCAAACTTGGTTCGGTTTTCTCTAATACAGACGACTTTGACTTGAACTAATCAAGGAGATCATAGTTGGTTAGGTTGTAATCGTACCTGCACAATGGGATGAAGTTTCGTCGACCGAGGAGGGAGAACCGCGGCTTCAAAAATTGGTGTTTGGATCGGCTGCTGCTGTCGCATCCCTGTTCAGTCGGGCCCGCGCACGCGTTCATGGACTACTCCGACGCTCGCACGGCGGCGCACGGTCATAGGGAAGCCGCCCAGGTGTCGGGCAGGGTGACGGCATTAGGGTTAGATGAAACTCCTTATTTTTCTCGATATATATACATACGCGAGCGAGTTCTTCCCGCTCGGGTTCGGCTCTGCTAGGAGATGGTCGGGGGTGGGCCTGTGGGCAGCCGGGCTGGCTTGGGAAGGTTTTTTTTTTCTTTTCTTTTATTACTTCTTTTTTTTCTATTTATTATTCTATATATACACCTATGTATACATTCATATATACACGTATAATGATATATACTTGTACACCATACATTCAATATAAGGAATAAGATATCTATACAATCTATAAGAGAAATACAAAATTCTTAAATCTATATACTAAAAATTCACAAATAAAAGACAATGATATTATTATATATATAAAAGCCTAATTTGCCATGTACCATAAATACGCTTATATATATATATATTTTTTTATACGCTATATATATTATATATATATATATATATATATATATATATATATATATAAGATAATTCCCATAAAAAAAATTATATATACCAATATATATATATATATATATATATATATATATATATATTATATATATATATATATATATTTATATTATATATATATATATATATATATATATATAATATATATATATAACCTAGATAATTTCCATAAAGTCCAACATATTTGTTAAGGAAAATTATTTACTATATTATCAATAAAACATTATTTAATATTAAGAACTTATAAATATATAAATATAACCACCTTTTGTGAAATCGGGTCACCAATTTAGAATCGTGATACGACATACGTCTACATGGACGCCTTTGGTCTCACTACGTGCCTACACGGATTTGGGTTGGGTTCGGATTAGTTTGGTACGACCGAGTCCTCTAAAAATCAATAATCTAAATAATAAATAATTAAAACATCTTATAATTATTTATAAAATTCTAAAAATCACCATTTAAATTAAATAAATAATAAAAAAATAATTCAAAAATTTTCGAGGAGGGTAGCTACACCCAGCTAGCGGTAGTCCGAAGACTAGTGCACAGTGTCGCTTAGGCTTTACGCCTTGTTGTAAGAAGGACCCTTTCGGCTTGTACCCATAGCAAAGTCATCATAAAGAACCGTGACATAATCGATATTTACGCAGGTCAATTTAATGAATAACCGCTTCATCCAAAATTCCTAATTCACGACAAAGAAAGTTGAATCGCTCTTCGGATAGTAGTTTTGTAAAGAAATCTCAGCTGATGATTAGTGTCAATAAATTCTAAATTTATAGTACCATTCTGTGATGATCACGCAAAAAATGATGACAAATTTCAATGTGTTTCGTGCATGAGTGACATATAGGGTTCTTAGTAAGGTTGATAGCACTAGTGTTGTCACAGAATATAGAAATATGCATAAAATATAGGTTGTAGTCTGCAAGATTTTGCTTTATCCATAAAATTTGTGCACAACAACGACCAACTGCGATATATTCAGCTTCTGTTATGGATAGTGCAACATAATTCTGCTTCTTGCTAAACCATAAGACTAAAGCTTTGCCTATGTACTTTTACGGTCGACTTTGCATCCCGTAAAATCAGCATCTGAATAAGCAATAAGGTTAAATGATGTAGATTTGGGATACCACAAGTCTACTATAACAGTACCTTTAAGGTATCGAAAGATACGCTTAACGGCGGACATGTGTGATTCCTTAGGGCTAGCTTGATAGCGAGCACACAGACAAACTCTAAACATAATATCGGGACGACTAGCAGTTAGACAAAGTAAACTACCAATTATACCTCGATACTTACGTTGGTCAACAGGTTTGTCGCTTTCATCAGTTTCCAGCTTGGTCGTAGTAGCCATAGGGGTGCTGATTGGTTTGACATTGTCAAGATCAAACTTCTTCAGCATATCCTTTGTGTATTTTGACTGGCTGATGGAGGTTAAGTCACAACTTGGCCTGGTTTTCATAGTTAGGACACACTTATGGCTGGGTCTTTCTTGGCATGGCTAATACACTAGTCAAGGCACGCCACTGCACTATCCGTGCCATGATTTTTAGTCGTCTGGTACTTCAAAACTCAACTATGGCTAAAGTTATCTACTATAATAATAGTTCCTTGCGAAGTTTGTTTGACTTACAATCCAAGGAAGTAGGTGAGCTCCCCCATCATGCTCATCTCAAGTTCGTTCTACATACACTTAGCAAAATCTTGGCATAGATTTTCATTAGTTGACCCAAATATGATATCATCAACATAGATTTGCACTAATAGAATGGTGTCTTAAAACTTTTGATAAAAAGTGTAGTGCCAATCTTCCCTTTGAAAAACCTTTATCTAGCAAGAAATTGCTTAGGCATTCATACCAAGCTCTGGGGGCTTATTTGAGGCCATATAGCGCTTTCTTGAGTTTGAAAACATGGTTGGGAAATTTGTGATTTTTAAAACTAAGGGGTTGTTTCACAAAAACTTCCTCCTTAATAAAGCCATTCAGAAAAGCACTTTTGACATCCATTTGGAAAAGTTTAAAATTCTAAAAGTTTGTAAAGGCACAAAGCATCCGAATGGATTCCAGTCTTGCAACAGGAGCATATGTCTCATCATAGTCGATACCTTCCTCTTGGTTGTATCCTTGAGCTACTAGACGAGCTTTGTTGCGAGTGACTGAACCATCTTCATTTACTTTGTTACGAAAGACCCATTTAGTACCAATAATCGAATGGTTAGCTAGTTTAGGAACAAGTTCCAGACCTGGCTTCTCTCGAATTGGTTGAGTTCTTCTTGCATAGCTAAAATCCAAAACTCAACATTAAAAGCTTCTAAAATAGTTTTAGGCTCAATTTGCAATATGAAAGCTGTGCTAGCAATAGAATCTCTTAACGATGATCGAGTACTTACTCCGCTTGATACCTCACCTATTACCAAGTTTTCTGGGTGTGACGGCTTGAATGCAAACTTCTTCGGCAAGCCCTCCAGAGAGTTGGTTTCAGGGGTGGTATTCATCGGCGTAGAAGTTGATGGCTCAACATCATCGTCGAGAATAGCTACTGCACTATTTTTCCTCCTCAAAAGTTACATTAGTAGACTCTTCTACAATCATTGAGCGTTTGTTGAACACTCTATATCCCTTGCTCTTGGCAGCATAACCAAGAAAATACCATTGTCAGCTTTGGCATCAAATTTGTCTAAGTTGTCTTTGGTGTTTAGGATAAAACAGCGACAACCAAACACTCTAAAATATGAAACATTTGGAGTCCTACCAAACCAAAGCTCATAGGGTGTCTTCTTCGAAATAGGTTGAATAAGCACCCTATTTAAAATATGGCATGCTGTACTGACAGCT